>JAOEHY010017834.1:0-12988 GCA_025447955.1 Psilopsiagon aurifrons | reverse complement strand
GAGCACCCTGCTCCAGTGGAAGGTGTCCCTGCCCGTGGCAGGGGTTGGAACTGGATGAGCTTTAAGGTCCCTTCCAAACCATTCTATGAATAGAGCTCTGAAGTGGAGGGTGATGAGCTTGGGCTGTTCTTGGAAGCATCTCCTCAAAGTGGAGCAGTTCTGGGGGCATTTCACTAAGCTATCCCCTTTCTGTCCCTCAGGGAAGCTCAACGACATGTACGGTGATTACAAGTACACATACTGGGCCTGCGGGGTCATTCTCATCATCTCTGGGATCTACCTCTTCATTGGGATGGGCATCAACTACCGGCTGGTGGCAAAGGAGCAGAAAGCGAGCAAGGCGAAGCACGAAGGGAAAGAGGAGGAGACCAACATCGACGAGGCTGGGAAGCAGAAAGAGGCGAACAACGATGTGGCTCCCTTGCCTCAGAAGAGTGGGGAGGATGGTGTCAAAGAGGAGGAGAGCCACATGTGAGGGACAGGTCTCAATCCCGGAGTGTCGGGGAAGTGCTGCTGCCCTGGCGCAGTGGCTGGGGCACTGCTCCGCTGGCGCTGGGCAGCCGTGAGAAGTGTTTAAACCAGGTGTTCATTTTTTAACCAGGCTCTGAGTTCTCTTTCCATCTGTGTTCAACAAAGGTTCAACAGGGCTACACTTACACAGTATCCTTGGTTTTTTGGGGTGGGGTGGGGTGGGAAAGGGGTAGGGGGAGCCTTTTTATAGTTTGGCTTTTTAACAGTAACATGAATGTACTAATATGTGCCTTACAGTCTTCGTATCTAGCTGAATCTGGAGGAGCCTTAACTCTAAAACGTGCTTTAGCTCTGTATTCTGTTTGGGGTAGGGGGGTGGGTGTTGGTGTGTTTGGAATCTTGTTAAAAAGCCATAAAAAAGCAGGATACTGGATTTGTTGAAGCACGATGGGCTTCAGGGCCAGCCCTGGATGAATACTGCTTCACACGCTTCTTACTGCAGGTCCTGCGGAGGGGAGACTGGGCATGGGGCAGGGTGGTCTGATCTCCCGTGCCTGGTGCCTCTTGGTTCTGTAGGTGGTCTTTAGGTATGTTTTGAAAACATGTTAGCTACTGTAGTTCTTTAAAATCCCTCTTGTTGTGGCTGTTCTCTCATGGGATATTCGGGTTGGAGAAGGTTGATTGCGGTTCATGTTAGGCAGCAGTGCCTGCTCCAGGGCTGTGGCAGCTCCTGTGACCTGGACTTTGCACCTAAGTCCTCTGTGGGGAGGGTTGAGGTCCTCCCTGTCCCCCAGCTCTGCACTGATGGTGCCTTTTCTCAGCCTGATGCTGGGTGATGTGAACATGGTGGTGCCAGCCTTGATTCTGTTTGCAGGACTGTGCTGCCCTGTCCCTCTGGGGGGCGGGGGGGGGGCCCCCCACTACAGCATCCCTGTGATCAGTCCCACCCAGATGGGTGTTCTGGTGCCTGACTTAAGGGCAAAGCGGAGGGGCTGGGTGAGGTGATTGGAGATGGTACATCCCTGAGACAGGCCTTCTGCTTTTGCTCTTTTATCTCTTTAGAGAAACCTCTTTTGCTTCTGTTCAACTGAGATCTTAAGGCAGTGGATGCCCAACCACTCACATCTAGGACACGTAGCGGGGAGGAAAGAATTTGTATGTATTTATTTTTTCTTTTTTAGTGTTGGAAGATATCTCACTGTACGTGGAGCAGGTTAATGGCTCTCAAGTTTAGCAAATGTTGATCAGAAACCATATAAGAGGCTGAGTTTTTTCAAATAAACTTGTTTTTTACAATTTACTCATCAAGTGTTAAACTTCTTTCTGAAGATCACACTTCTGTGTGCAAAAGGAGATGTGTTTAAGATTGGCATTAAGAGGAGCTGTGCTCAGACCCAGCCTCTGCTCTGCTGGTACCCAACCTCCTGGCACCACTGGAACTGACATGTGCATTGCCATACTGCTGCAGGATGCCAGCCCCTCTTCAGAGGGGAGGAAACCCCCCATTAAAATTACTTCCTGCTGCTTGGACTGGGTTAGCTGCGAACATGTCAGTGGTAAATCTTGAGTTGTTTTCCAAGGGTGGTCTCCATGCCCTGTGCTGTTTGGAGCTCTTTGGGGCTGGGTGCCACCGCTGGCTCTGGGACCTCCTGGGGACCTGCTCCTAGATCCACTGCTGTGAAAGTGCAGGGTAAAGAGAAGGGTATGTATGTGTGTAAGTTCAGAAAGAGGTAACTTTTGCCCTGCATTAGGCCATAAAGTGACTCAGTCTAAAGCCGTATAATTGCCCTGCTTGTAAGGGCAGAGCTGGGCCCTTGTGGTGCTATAGTGGGGTTGGTGCTGCTTGCTCTGGACTCTGCCCTGCAGCACCTCTCCTCCCACGGCAGCCTGGCAGGGCATGGGCTGTTTCTGCCCCGTTCCTCTCACGGCTCTTTTCGCAGAAAGGAGCAGGGCTATATTTAATCACAGTATTTCTGCAAGCAAAGGTATCTGTGGCACTGGGAAGTAATGAGAGTGGTGCCTTGCTGTTCCCTACTTGAAAAGTGGGAGCTAAAGTAAGCCATGGGGTGTGCTGTGACTGGTGGGAGTTCTGGCTTTTGCTGTGGTGGGTGGGGGAGAAGGAGTGGAGACTCAAATTAGCCAGCCCTTGGTGCCTTGCTCTGCAAGGTCCTGTGTCCCAGGGCACCCTACGGACAGAACCCAGGGGACTGGGGCTGAAGAGGAAGGGCTGGAGCAGCTCTGCTCTGGATTCAGGCTGAGAGAGCGGGGCTGGTTCAGCCTAGAGAAGGGAAGGCTCCTTAAGGGGAGACCTTAGAGCAGCTCCAGTGCCTAAAGGGGCTCCAGGAAACCTGGAGAGGCGCTTTGGACAAGGGCCTGTAGGGACAGGACAGGGGAATGGCTTTAACTGCCAGAAGGGAGACTGAGATGAGCTCTGAGGCAGAAGCTCTTCCCTGTGAGGGTGCTGAGGCGCTGGCACAGGGTGCCCAGAGAAGCTGTGGCTGCCCCATCCCTGCAGTGTTCAAGGCCAGGTTGGACACAGGACCTTGGAGCAACTGCTCCAGTGGAAGGTGCCCCTGCCTGTGACATATGGACTTGGAATGGGGTGAGTTTTAAGATGCTTTCCAACCCAAACCAGTCTGGGATTCTATGGCTGCTTGCCCAGAGCAGGCTGGTGCTGCTGGGACAATACCACTGCAAAAGGCCATAGAAAGCCTGTGGGAATGTGCTTCCCCACTTCCCAGGCCAAGAGGTCCCGGTGGCAGGGTGGGTATTGCTGATTGCAGCGCTGCCCTCCAGCCCTGCGTTTGCACAGATTTCCTCTCTGTGTTCCGCCTGCCTTCCTGCGGGGGGGCAGCAGAATGAAATTCTCCTCATAGCGGCTGCAAATGAGGAAATACTTGGGAGCTAATTCCCGTGCAGTTTGTTTTCCCAAACATCTGAGCCTGCTGGCCAGAAATGCTCAGCAGCAGCCGGGGCGATTCCCGGAGGAGCAGACGCTGGTTCCCGCTGCCGGCCGGGAACTGCTGCCAGCTCCTGCTTGCTGGCAGGGGAAGCTGGAGGGAGCCAGGATGCCGGTTGTCCTCTGTTTTAAGAGTTGGAGGGCAAGCTCACTGGTGACCCACTGCAGATGCAGTGGAGAGGCAGAGCTGCTGCTGCTGCCTCTGCCTTGGTGCTGGTGCATCCTCCACCCATCGCCTCTGTGGTACTTCTCCAAGTGCACCCTTTGGGCGCCCTGGGCCCACTTCCCCTTTCTGGGCAGCAGGAAGCTGCTGCTGTGATATCTGCGGTACAATGAGGGTCAAGGCAGGCGGGGGGGACGCTCCCAGCCTCATGAAACAAGCTAATCCTCCCCACAATGTGCCACAATCCCCTTCCCCGTGCGAGGGAGAGCCTGGCCACGGAGCTCCTTCATGTGACAAGCATGAGGAGGGGATCTGAGTCCCTGCCCGGCTCCCCCTTGGCCTGGGGAGTTTATTCCGTTGGGCAGTGCTGAGTGTGCAGCTCTGGCCAAGTGGCCGGGGCCGCTGCTCTGCAAACAGCCACGGCTCTTCCCAGCAGAGGGGGCTGGGAAAGAGAGGGATGCTGCCGGGAAAGGCAGGTCTGTCCCGTGCCAGTGGGTGCCTGCGCTGGCTGGGCCGGGGGGAAGCTGGTGCCATCCACCTTCTATGTGCAGGTGAGGGTGGGAATGGCTGCTGCCCACAAACCCACCTCTGCTCCCACAGAGCTCTGACATAGAAGCATAGCATACCTGTAGGAGCCCCTCTTGTTATTCTTTGCATCCCCTGCCAAGTCCAGCTCCAGCCTTGGCCTTCCGGACCCCATCTCTGCACAACCCAGCAGTGTCCTTATACTTTTCCACTGCCTGTGCATTTCCTTATTGCCCCTTAGTTTGATCAGCAGGTCTCTACTCAGCCATAGAATCACAGAACAGTTTGGGTTGGAAGGGACCCTCAAATCTCATTTAGTCCAACCCCCTTGCAATGAGCAGGGACATCTTCAACTAGAACAGGTTGCTCAGAACCAGATCCAGTCTGGCATGGAATGTCTCCAGGGATGGCACATGCACCATGTATCTGCAGAGTTGCTGACCCTGCTGGCCTCTTACCTTTCTTGATTTCTTACACCCGGGGGCTGTGACCTCTTGTGCTCTGTGGAAAGCATCCTTAAGGATCTGCCAGCTCTGTTCTGCTCCCTTGTCCCTGAGGGCAGTTTCCCAGGGGAACCTATTGATCAACTCCTTAAAGAGCTGGAAGTTGCCTTTCCTAAAATTCAGGGTCCTCTTTGATGAACTGTTTCTGCAGAGATGCTTCCTCCAGCATCACCCAACCCAAACCCCCAGGAGGAGCTCATGACCCTCGGGGAATCCCTCCTCTTCCTCTTCCTCCTCCTCCTCCTCAGGCTGCCTGTGGGACTGGGCTGGCTCTGCGCTCAACCTGGAATGTGCTCTGCAGGGAAAAGGAATAATCCCTTAATGCATGAGCAGAGCAACACTATGGAAGACAGGGAATCGATTGCTATGAGATGATCATCAATTATTTTCACTGCACATTATATCCTGTTAATGAGAGTCCTTTGCGGGTGTCATGGAGCCATTGGCAGGGATCTGAGCGATGCTCCAGTACTGCGGGGTGACTGCAGGGTGCAGTGCATGCCCCAGGGTGGCTCTGCTGTGTTCACTGCAAACACCACCAAGGACAATCTCAGCTGCACTTTGCCTGGGCTTTATCCCTGGGTGGACCTGAGACCTTTGCTTCATGGAAATTGTGGTGTCCTCGTGTTCCTTAGGTGTAGCCTTGCAGAGTAGCCTCTAGGATGGGGAAACATGGTGCTGCCTGGGCAGGGGATGGGACGTTGCAGCCAGGTACCCACAGGGTGCTTGGGGTGGCTCCAGGGCAATGAGGTAAAGGAGGTGTTGGTGTGAAAACCTTGCTGGAGGCATTGGGTGAGCAGGCTGGTCCTGGCATGCTGTGACTGCACAGGGGGAAGAGGCTGCACAGGTCCCATGATGGGCACAGACGTGTCCTGAACATGCCAGGCTGTCTGCGGTGCTGGCTGATGGCTGCTCCTTGGCCGAATACCCGTCTGGAACCAGAGCAGTGCTCACCATCCTGCACACCAGTGTGTGGAAGGCGTGAGGAAGAGATGCTTGTGGCCACCCTCAGTGCTTCCTGAGTGCATGGGGATGAGCTGATTCACCCTCTGAAAATCAGCAGAGCCTCCTGGGGCTGCAGCGCATTGCCTGCTCATCCCTCTTGGGCTGTCAGCATCTCAACGACAGCTTTTATTGCCGAGCTGCCCGGTGATGTTTCTCTGTGGCTTGATATGAATTTAATTGTCCCTATTCATCATGAGAAGGGGCTGCGCTGGGGGTTTGCAGAGCCAGGCACCAAGATTTACAACCCGAGTGGCCGATCGCTGATAGGATCAGGCTGGGGCACAGGAGAGGTGATGCGTGCTGGGGACAGCTCAGAGCTTGGCTGCCTTGGGACCACTGTCTGCCATGGCCAGGGGCTTGGTCCCAGCATGGCACAGGGCAAATCCATGCTCCTCCAGGAGCTCCAGGCCAGGCCCCTTTTCCCATAGGATGCATGGTGCATTTCAAGATGCAGCCCTGCAGAAACACTT
This sequence comes from Psilopsiagon aurifrons, assembly GCA_025447955.1. NCBI lineage: Eukaryota > Metazoa > Chordata > Aves > Psittaciformes > Psittacidae > Psilopsiagon > Psilopsiagon aurifrons. The sequence goes on along the minus strand of JAOEHY010017834.1, from coordinate 6,892 downwards.
CTTGCGCAAGAACCAGTGAAGTGTCAGTGCTGCAGCAGGCAGGAGCCATTCCTATGTTGGTGGGAGCTGGGGTCCCTCAGACCCAGAGCAGACCCATGTTGGTGGGGCTGGAGCTCCTCAGAGCTCATGGAGGCGTTGAGCGGTTGTGCTGCAATGCTCCTGGGCAGGCAGGAGCCAGTCCAAGGAAGGGGCAAACCCATCACCCAGATCACTGCAGGGAGGTGGCTTTTGTGGGGCCATGGGCTGCTGCAAGAAGTGCAGGCAGGAGTGGTTGCAGGCAGGAGTGGTTGCAGGCAGGAGTGGTTGCAGGCAGGAGGCTGTTTCCTTGCACAGCACTGCACAGTGAGTCCAGCATCACATCCAGCTGCATGAGCACCCTCTCGTGGCAAGCACCCCCTCACAGCCCTGCTTCTCAGCACCACCAGTACCTGCATTCAGCATCCTTACCGTTCCCTGCAGCCCATGAGCGTCTGTCCGGGGAGCTGGACTGCAAGCAGGGCTGTGAACTGTGAACCCAACCTGGTTCTGAGCATGGGAGAGTAACTGCGCTGGGGAAAGATGAGCTCTGAGTAAATCAAACCTGGATGATCCTGGCCATGTTTAACAAAGTATGAGTGAATTATGTACCCACAGAAAAGAAGGCAGCTAATTACCTTCTATGGAAAATTGGGGGGGGGGAAGACAGAAAATGAAACGTGTTTAAAATTTAATTAGAGGCTGCATGCTGTGCATAAGAATGAGCCTGTTTTGTGTGAATTTAATGGTTTGCAATTACAGATCAGCACCTTGTTTTCATCTCCTCCCCGTCAGACAGTGAGCTGCGTCCCTCCTCCAGTGGTGTCGATCTCCCACACCCCATTCACCCTGCCCAGGGCCCATTCCTCCCCCACTGACCCCTCCATTGCTCCACTTCCTTTGATGTCAGCCTCAGGAGCTCCTGCATCCCACAGACAATGAAACGCTAAAGCTACCCAGGCTTTGAACTGCCATAAACCACGTGAAGATGGAATCAATTCTGCAGTCAGATGACTCAGTAATGAAGAGTCAAGTCCCACACTGCGGTGTGTCACATCTCTGATATCTTCATTGCTTTTATCTGCATGGAGAGAGCAGATTTACCCGGCTTTCAACTGAGACCGCAGCAAACGGGCTGGTGATTATCCCCTTCCCAGAGACATCCCAGAGTTAATCCCTTGATCCACTCCAGTGCACTGGGGTGGGAGGGGATGCTGTCAATGGAGAGCTGGGTCCTGCACTATCAGTGGGTGTTGCAGGAGCATCTCCAGCCCCCCCAGCTGCAGGGCTCCAGCTCTGTATGTGCAGCCTAGCACCAGTGCCCATGGCAGGGTGGTTGGGGCAGCCTCAGGGGCACCCTGAGGGCAACCACGGGGCTTTGGAACTGCCAACAGGAGCATGGCCTGGGCAGACCCAAACCTCAGTCTGGTGTTGGGCACTGTCCCAGACCCCTTCTATGCCCCTACAAGGCTGAAGCGGGAAAAGACACACTGAGCTGCAGCCTCCAGCAAAGGCATTTGGGCAGCTTCAGCTCTGAGCCCAACCACAACGTCCGGACGCATTCTCAGCATATCAGCCTCTTCAAAGTGCATCCTCACCAAATGTGCAGCTCACATCTGGGGGCTAATGGAGCAGCTGACAATGTCTAGAAAATCGTTTAGGAGCTTCTCTTACAAGTTTCTTCCTGCACAAAGGGAAGAAACAACCAAATGGGGTGGTTTGCTCAGCAGCACTCAGGACCCAGGACTGGTCCCAGCCCAGTGTGTGCCTCACTGGAACATGGGGTCCCCATCAGCTCTGCATCCAGGACCATTCGGTTTCTCCATCAGGATGAGGTGCAGATCAGGGGATGTATTTCCTAGCCTCGGCCCTGGTTTTGAAGGAGCAGCACTGCCTCTGACCCCATCCCTGCAGCACCTTGGCTCTGGCTGCCCTGCCCCTGGGCTTGGGCAGTGGCACATAGCAGGCAGCCCTCACTGTTTCGTGACATCCCTCGTATCCAGCCCCGGGAGACCTCCCATTAGTTGAAGCTCTAGTTTTGTCCTGTCCTGAAAACGAGATCACCTCGGATTTGACTTTGAGTATGTAAGGAGTAGCATAGAGTCAGAACAAAGCTAATCACGCAGTACACTTGCACTAATAACCGCTTTGGAGACCATATGGGGATCTAATACATGCCAAATAAAAGGCAAAGCAAGCCATTATCTTAAAATGTCTGCTTCTTGCTCAGCCAAACACTATGAAATCATTATGTTTAATTATGGACTATCACCCTGGAATACCAGCTTACTTATTACTTATAATGATTTCTGAACGCACATTATAATCTCCTGGATGGAGCACTGCAGCTTTCCTGTGGTTGGGCCCTGCTTCTCCCAGGAATTGATGCTGGCTCAGGTTATGATCCGACAGGCTCGGAGGTCCCTTTTCTGCAAGGACATGGACACAGCAGGAATGGAGCCTCCATTGCTCCCTGGAATATGTTGGGCTGCTGGCTGAGCACACACAGCTCCCTCGTGCGCAGGTATGGGGGCTATGGAGGGGTAAAGGGCCCTGTTCCCATGTCCCCAGGGGAAGCAGTGGGACAGGGTGAGCGGTACAGGGTTGCAGCAGGCCTGTCCACTCTGGGCACATGTGCCAGGGGCTGATGTTGGTTTATGGGAAGCTTATGCATGTATGAAGCAGTGTTTGGCTGAGCGAGACCCCCAGAATCGCTCCTTGGTGACATTGACGCATTAATGGCAAAGTGAAACGCCTGTGTATCGGTCACCTTCCTTTTTAGCTCAGTGGTGGAAAGGAGAAGGTCTTGGCTGTGTTGACTGTTCAGGTGGGTGCTGGCTGGAGCCAGGGACCAGCCATGGTCCAGCCAGAGTCCATAGGCACTCAGCCCCTGCCTGGGGTCCTGCAGCCCTTCTTCCCCCCCCATCCTGCAGCTCCTCTCTCAGCCTCCAGCTTTCCCTTGCAGTGGGGCCAGGTGAAGGTGATGCTGCTCCTCTTCCTCATCCTCATCACTCCTCTCCCTCACTCTCTGCAGTGGGGTGACGAGAGGACACTCACTGCTGCACCAAGGGCTGGTGGCCTCAGCCATGGGTGCCCTGGCCTTGGCGAGCGCCTGGCACTGAGCGGCAACTCCAGTGGATTCTGTGGCATGGGGCAAGCAGCAGGACAAGCTGGGCAGCCCCTGGAGCCAGGCTGGGGCCCGCTGTGCTGCGCAGTTGCTGGTCACATCCTGTCTGACAGCCGCAAGTCTTCAGGTCTTCAAAAAGAGAGGGTATGTCCTATAGTTAAGGTGAAACGTTTGCCTGGTGGAGCACAGTGCCTGTTGCAGTCTTCTGGCTAATGTGGTGTTGTTAGAGGTGATGGACAGCTTTGCTATGGCTAGGAAATGTCAAACTTAACCAACAAAAATCAGGAGAAAGAAGTACCAGCACTCTCAGCGTGTCTCCATGGGAGCAGAACAAGTGGCATTAATGCACAGCATGGTCAAGTAAAGAAGTGTGGCTTTCACTGACTTAAGAGGGACAAGAAAGAAGGGATGAAAGCAAAGCGTGGGAGGGGAGGGGAATTAAACCTCCTTGGGGTGGAAAACAGAGGAGCTGAGAGCAGCTCCACTCGAGTGACCTTCACCTGTGGAGCTGAGGGGGAGATCCCCGGGACACACCACTGCTGTTCCTGTGGAGCCTGGGGCGAGTGCCCTGTGCTGAAGGATGGGGATGGCCAGGCCATGATGCTGGTGAGAATTCAAACTTCCCCAAGGCAGGAAATGCAGGACTGGAGCACGCAGCTCACATCCCTCGGCACACGCAGGGTTACCTCATTTACAGGATTTATGACCTTCAGTGCTTCCCATGTTTTCTCTCCCTCTCCTATTAATCAATAACCCATTATCATAACACTTAGAAAATGATTTATAGATCATATCTTCGGTTTCCATCTTGGAAGCTGTACTTGTCTGCATCACCGCTTGCTCTAGAGCCTCTGGGCTATGAGGATGAATAGAGATAGCATGTGCTGGCTCGAAGGGAGGGAACACCACGGCTGCCTGCCCAGCAATGAAGACATCCTGTGTCCCCGTGTCCCTGCACCGAGCAAGGCCATGCCCCCCCTGCTCCTGTCTATGCTGGAATGCTCTGGGCTGGAGAGCAGCAGGCAGGAGCAGGAGGCAAAGCCCCAATAGCTCAAGTCCTATCAGCCACTGGACTCCTGGTCTGTACAAAGGCATTTTCCTGGCTCTGTGGCCACCACCGTGAGCTGCACCATTGGCAGCAGGGTGTTACCTCCAGAATGGGTGTGCAGTCAGCCAGGGGAACAGATTATTAGAGGGAAATTATGCAAGTAAGGAGGTTGTTAACAAGGTGATTTAATATTCATAAATGGGGGGGAGGAAGATAACAGGGCAGAAAATGGCAGGCTCAGATGAATTGAAACTGTGTGATAATGAACCAGTGGTGGAGGGAATGAGATAGGGAAGGATTAAAGGGAGTTCATATTTGAAATCAAACTGAAAGGGTGCCAGAAAAAACTTCCTTCAGCCACAGTCACTGCGGGATGTGTCACTCATGGCACTACTTCCGAACTCCATGGCTGTGATTACCGGCTCGCAGGTGAGTGGTGGCTTTGCTCCTGACAGTGTCCAAGAAAGTGCTCACATCAAACTGCTTTCCTGCTCCAGAGCACAGCAGCCTGGATCCTGCACCCAGGGATGTGGTAGAGCACAGTCACGTCTGAAGAGCACCCAGCTGCTGTGTGTGGGGACAGGAGGCTTGTGAGGAAGAAAGGAGGAGGATGGAGGAGAAGGGGCAGCCGAAGGCGAGAGAACCCCAGGTGATGGTTTGGTGGTGGCTGCTGTGGGAAACAGGAGGAAAGAGTGCTGCTGCAATCCTTATGCCTACGAGTTTATCACCGTCATTACATGTGCTTTCACCATCGATTCATATAAATAATGCTTAGAATAACAGGCTCGGCAGCATATCCAGGGTCTGCTGTCCTGGCCCAGGACATTAGCAGAGCAGGGTGGAGAAAGCTGCCCTCTCTCATCTTCTGTCTAGTCCTTACTGAGAAGGAATCTTTCACAAGGCTTTAACCTGCCAGAGGGGAGGCTGGGATGAGCTCTTAGGCAGAAGTTCAAGCTGTGGCAGTGTTCAAGGCCTGGTTGGACAGAGCTTGGAGCACTCTGCTCCAGTGGAAGGTGTCCCTGCCTGCAGCAGGGGGTTGGACCTGGATGAGCTTTAAGGTCCCTTCAACCCAAAGCAGGCTGGGATTCGATGATCTTCAAAAACTCATTTGCTAAATGAATCCCTTTCATCCACGCGTGTGTCCATGTGCAGGAGCAGGACCCCGGCCATAACACCCTGTCCAGCTCCACTGTGCCTGTGGCCGCTGCTCGAACGCCAGCCAGCTGAGCTGGGTGCGAGCAACTTTTAAATAACAGGGAAAGCTGTAAGGAAATGGTGTCAGTATTTAAATGTAATTGGCTTATGTGGGGCTCACGCTCCCAAAGTAGCTGTTTTTTAGTAACAGCAGCATTTTTATGGGCTTAAATGTAAGAGCAAAGAACTGTTAATGTGTTTTAGGCACTCAACAGACCACTATACTTTTCCCAAAGTTAATTTGAAACGCATTAATCCAACTGTACGAGCATGAAGCTCACTGCAGCATAGGTTCACTTAATCTGCTATAATACTCTCATTTTAGGCTTTGCAGGGCAGTGACTTGTCCTGCTGCTCAGTCAGACCCTGTCAGTGCCCTCACGCCAGCAAGGGTGGTGCTATGAGCCAGCAGGATGCTGCACATGCCATATCCCACAGGAAAGGCAGCATTCCCAACTGAGCACAGCCAGCCTGACCGCCCATCTCCAATAAAGACCTGTTCCCAAACTGGTTCCAAACAAGAAGACACCCTGAAAACCCAATTAAAACCATTCGAGCTTTGTTTCCACTCTTGGTGACCTGTCAGTTTACCAAACAATGGCTTATAACCATTGATCATGGGGGCTTCCTTTGTGCTGCCTGCCTCTTTGCCTCCTGTGCAGGCAGGTCTGCAATGCCTCCATTGTGTGATTAACTTTGCAGATAATTTATCAAACACACCACCCAATTAAATTGCCCATCTGCATCCATTAGCCACCGCATTGATCTTCTTCCTGCTGCCTTCACCACTGGCTGTGGCCTCCAGTTTATTTAACATCATAAATGTTATTGCATCTTAACCCAAAGTCCTGTTGATGAGACTGTACCTGCACTGAAGCTGGGTTTGCCCTGCCCTGCCTGTCCCCAGCTGTGAAGGATGTTCCCATCTCCATCCTTCTGCAGATGAAATCTCCGCTGTTGGTGATGGTTCTGCTGCCAAAAGGCAAGAGCAGCCCTGAGGAGAAGGACTTGGGGATATTGGTTGACAGAAGCTCCCCATGACCCAGCTTCAGTGTGCTAAGGACACAGTTTCAACAATACTGATAACTGGGATTTATAAATATTTGTAACCCCAGGTTCAAACCACAGCAGTGGTGACAAGTAGAACGCTTTCACTGCCTTCTGCAAGATATTCACTAAGGTAGAAAGATTAATACCAAAGATTCACATTAGTAATGCTACTCAACCAGCAAAACTAAGTGATAGTGAAGCATTTCACAGGTCAGAGTCTGGATTCAGAGCAGCCCTGAGGAGAAGGGCTTGGGGTGTTGTTGAGGAGAAGCTCCCCATGACCCAGCTTCAGTGTGCGCTTGAGCGCAGACCCTGCCCCATGCGCCGGGCTGCACCACCACAGTGTGAGCAGCACTCAGGGAGGGGATTCTGCCCCTCTGCTGTGCTCTGGGGAGACCCCTCTGCACCCCTGGTCCAGCGCTGGGGCAGCAGCACAGAGGGATGTGGAGCTGATGGAG
>JAOEHY010017832.1:0-59186 GCA_025447955.1 Psilopsiagon aurifrons | reverse complement strand
AACAATCCCACCCCCCAAGCCCCAGACCAAAACCTCACAGAAGGTAGAATTTAAAGGACTTCTGTAATTTATGTAAAGATATGGTCATATTGTCTTTTGGACCTATGCTTTTGGTAGAATGCACATAATAAACCTGCTTTTCTTTATAAAATAATACAAGTCTTAAGAACAAAAAGAGATAATGTAATGTTTGTGCTGTTAACTGGCTCCTGCCTGCATAACTATGTCATTATTTAATTTATGGCACTTGGCTAATTTAGCAATTAATCAAGCCTCATATAAGGAAGGTTTGCTATGGAAGTTCTTTATGCTAGATACTGACTTTTTGTTATCCACAGTCTGTTCTTTGAAAGTCTCCTCAGCCAACTGGTTTTCCTGTTTCCCACTTCTGTCAGGATTTATTTCTATTTACAATGAGGATTCCATAGCGCTGGTCATTACACAGACACTTGCAGAATCAGTTCCTCTCTGAAGAGATTTAAATAGGCAAGTAGGCAGCCAAAGTCTATGCACATGAATGCAGTTTCAGGACCTGCTTTAGCTTACCAAAAACTGTACCAGAGCGGCCTGGTTCACTTCTTGCCAAGATCTAAATATTCCTATCCCCTCCTTTGTATTGGAGCTAGCAATCATGGAGCCATAATCATATGAACTTATAAGAGGTTGCTAGTTTTCACCTGGATAAGTAAGCTGATCCATCTTACCTTATAGCTGCATGACTCATAAAACCATTACAAGAGAATAAAAATATGCTGCTAAAAGATGAACAGATTTTTTCAGCAAAAGGACAATTCTATAATCAAGTTAAGTAGATCTAAGACTGCTCCATGCATATGCACGTTGGTTATATCAAAATCACCCATCTAACTGTATCCTTCTCTTCAGGCAGTTCATTAGATATGCTTCACTACTGGGACTTTACAAACTGCTTGAGCAAGATTCTCACCAGTATTATACTGTTTCATTTTCATTTATGGCTCATAGGTATATTTAGGTATCTATATTACACAAATACACATAGATATCTATAGTAACTTATTTTGTGCCTATATAAAAGAATACAGGTTCACATCCTCGAAACCATGTAAGAGTTTTTTCTACTGTTCAGACACCCACACTGCATCAATATACACTCACTGACATCCTATTTAGCCTTATGCCACGCTCATGTATACACACTTCCCCAGTTCATGCCTACATCAAACTGGCAAAGACCCTTAGCACAATAGTTTCAGCTACATTTGACAGAAAAATAGTTGCTTTCTTATTGTTTCTTTAAGTTGTGGGAAAATAGGCAGTTAGACAAAAGAGTCTTATTGATGCCTCTGAGCACTGTGATCTCAATCCTCACTAAAGGCAAAGCACGTGCAAGAAGAAAGGAACAGTAGGAACACTTCAAACACAGTAATTTTCTCAAGCTATCTTTTCAGCGATCAGAAAATCCAACCAGGAGACGGGAAACCATATGGAGCCAGGGTTCATTTGTTACACCTTCAAAACTTGTTCTTAAAATATGGACATCAAAACTGCAAGAAATCTAGCATTGGTCTTGCCAAGTGCTACAGTATGATGGTAAAATACACCTCCCCTAATTTCATTTACCTGCCTCTCTGTGCAAAGATTACACCAGGGCTTTTTAAGTCGGTGGAAGAACTGGCTGTTACAATTCCCTTGTGGTATTCAGCCACACTTTCTTCTTCCACTGAATGATTAATAGCACTATTATGATCAGAACTTACTCTTTCCTGGAAGACGAATGTAATTTCCTCTCCAGGTGAATTCTGCTGACCATACAAGGCCTTCATAGTGACCTGAAAAAAGATACAGCAACCAAACCGTAACACGTTTGGTATCTAAAAAGCAAACAGATTACTAAAGCTTTATACTGATAAGCAGAACAGTGATTGTTTGCAAGCAACACGGAGTCTATTAGTCCTTTGAATGTGCAAGATCTAAACCAGATCAACAAAGCAAAATATATGGTGTTATGTGCAACAGGTTACATCAGTATTGTTGACCATAATACAGTAAATCTTAGGGTCTGAGGATCTACAGCAAAAGGCAGTGAATGATACACAGGATTTAACAATTAGTGGTCCAAAGCAGCAGATGGGTTGTTTGCCACTCAGGCTAGAAGGCATAAAATGTGACTAGCTCAGACAAAGGCAGTGCAAAGAGCAATATAACCAACAGGAATATGAGGACCTTTATGTATAACTTCAGTAAAAATCACAACTTGGGGTTTAGGTCTCCTCTCCCAAGTTGGAATGTGTTATCCTCAACAAACAAGAACCTTTTGGAGAGAAAAAACAAAAGAAAAAAACAAAGCAAGAAGAAATCTCCAAGTTAAAGGAAAAAAGAAAGCAGACACCAGAGAAGCAGAAAACCACACAGCCATTATACAGCTTCTGGCAGCACTAGCACATCGAGGGACGCCCAGCGTTGAGGAGACGGCCCCAGGCACCTTGCCTTTCAGACGGGAGAGCAGCGCCGCAGCCGGGACTCGGCACAACCCCCGCCTGCCCCGCAAGGGGCTCCCGGGCTCGGCAGTGCCGGGCCACTTTGCCTGGTTCCCCGCACGCTGCGGGCCCAGCACCCTCACCGCCGAGCCGCGCCCGCTTCCCTTAGTGCCACCGGCCACGCAGCCACCGTTGTTCCGGTGCTTTACCACACCGCAGAGCAGCTCGGCGACAGGGGGAGAGCCAACGCCCCAGCAGCGCCTGCCTCCGTGTCCGCAGCAGCCCCTGAGAGCCCACCGAGACGACACTACCCCAGGCGGGACACCCAGCCTCCCTCTCCTCGGGTTCCACAGCAGAAAGAGCCCCCGGGAGCCGCGAAAAATCACCACCGTCCCCCCGGCAACGCCGCCAGTCCGCGGCCCGCGGTTGCCATGACAAACCGTTACTTCCGGCGCGCTCCCTCCTCGACGCCCGCCGGCGAGCACAGGCTCCGCCCGCACACCCCGCATCCGCAGAGATCCTACGTGAGCTCATGACTGGAAGCTGCTGCCGCCAATCAGCACCGAACAGGGCACAGGTCTGGCCAGAGCGGCTGCCACGCCTTACAAGAGGCGGGGGCAAAGACCCGCTTTCCCGCCCCGGCAGTACACGAGACTACGAGGCCCAGCAGGCTGCGCGGCGCTTCCCTCCCTCCCTCCGCGCGGTGGAGTACAGCGTCCAGCGGCTGCCCTGTGTGACCTCCTGGGAGCCGGGCAGAAAGCCGGGACACCATCGCTGCGAAGGGCTGGAGGGGATTAAAGACACCGTCTTGCGTTATCCCTTTGTTAAATAAAGGAGCTACCCGGCCCCGCAGGCGCGCCTCGCTGGAGGCGAGGAGGGAACCTCTTCTCCTTCGCTACCCCTCCCGGCTCCGCTCCCTGCTCGCTGACCCCGCTCTGGGCAACGAGCGCGGGCCCGGCAGAGCCCGGATTGGGTGGAGAAGGCCGCGTCCCCGCGGCGCTCCGGGCCTCTGATTGGCGACACTCTCTTGCCCGTCTGGCGGCGGGGGCGGGAAGGAGGCCGCGGCCGCGCGTCAGTACGGCGGCTGTAAGGGCGAGCGCGAGCCAGGGCTCCTCCTCTCTGCCCCGCCGCCCGCCAGACGGTGGCTGAGGAGGCAGCTGGAGGGGATGGTGCGTCTGGCGGAGGCGGTGGCGGACGCCGCTCCGGCTCCTCCATCCCCCCGCCGTCGCCATGGGTATGAGTAGAGTCCCCCGGCCTGCGCAGATATGAGGTACTGCCTAGCTGCTGCGGGAGGGGATGGGGGGAGAAGAGGAGGGAAGGGAGCCACGGTTCACCTCAGGCCAACTGCGCCCGGCGGGCACCCGCGGGGAGGGGGGAGCAGTGGCGCCCCTACGGCCCCCGCACGGTACCGGCGGGCGGGCGTGTCCCCGGTGCCGGGGCCCCCTGACAGGAGCCGGGTAGCAGGTCAGAGAGAGGCGTCCCGCTTTTCCTCGTCTCCCGCTGTTGCCGCGGTCGTGGGCGGCCCGGGGGTGGGCGCAGAGCCGTGAGGCGGGATGCGCCACCCGTGCGGGTCCGGCCCCGGCGGGCTGTGTGTGCGCGCCGGCTGCTGCGCGCTGGGGCGGGCGCCGCTGCTTGCTTTCCTCGGACTGCCCTTTTCTACACTATTATCCTTACTGGTACCTCCCCGGGGTGGGTTTCGCGGGTGCTGTTTCGCAGCGACGGTTTTGTGGGTAAAGAAAAGCGGGGCGATGCAGCGGGGAGAGCGCCCCGGTTCGTGAGCGCTGGCTCGGTGGTAGCACAGCCCTCGCCGTCACAAGACAGCCATCGCTCCCCGGAGGCAGCCGCGTCCCGGCCACCTCTGTCCTCCGGGGGATCTCGGACGTGGAATGCAGGGGGTGGGTTGTGCTGCTGCGGGTAGAGCGTTTCCATTTACCGCGTTAAATAGGAATTATTTCTTCTGCCTCAGTCCTCTGTGCTCTATGCCCTTGTACGCATACGGTCCGCCCTGGTGCGAAGGGAAGGAGGAATGCTATCCCTTGAAAAAGGCTTGAAAAGGGCGCACGACCAATTGAACGAGGGAGTGTTGTCAGGGCATCAGGAAAAGGAAACCGGTACATGGCCGTTTTTTTGTCCCTTCATTTCTGTTTGCCTCGTATTAGTAGACAACTTAGTGGAAAATATTTCCTCTGGACATCTTTTGTTCTGGTTCAGCTGCATCTTTAATTTGAAAGAATTGTGGTATTTGGTTTTAGAAAACAGTATTTTCTTTGAGCTCTACCTTTCTGTGGGGCGTGGATGTCACAACAGGGAAAACACTTCCTTAGATCATTAGAGAGTATTATTTAGCAAATCTTGCCGGTAAAATAAGTAGCATTCCAGATGTGGTAGTGTGGTACTCATTGAAGAGAGATATGTTCAGTTTTCCTCTACTTCTCACCTCCCTGTTTTAAAGTATGCTTTTTGTTTTGATCTCATATGGCAATATGTATTTAAGGTAATAGCTATGTATTTTTAAAAAAATATTACAAATCAGCCTCCAAGGCATGAATTTATTCCTAAATCAAAAAGCCAAACTGTGTATTTTAGGTATTGATGACTCTGGAGAGTGTTAGACTGTGCAGTGTTATTCCATACTGCCTTAGACAACCTTTCTTTTTTCATTTTGCCTTTTTGTTCTAGTCACCAGTAAATTCCCTCAATGAACTTGATATGGTGATGTTTTTATACAGCATACTTTTTAACGTACTAGTAAATTGATTACTGAATTTTCCTTTTCGTTTTAAAATGCTCACACTGCATTTCCAAGTCCTCCTTGAAGGGATAAAGTATAGAGGGAGGAGTACTGCATGTCAGCTGTATTCAGATCTCCAAGTACAGGAGTGTGGGGGGTATGCTTGCTCATGGATAATGAAGAAGTGAACTGATTGCATGTAGAAGTGCAGGTAAAGAAAACAATTGAGTTCCTTTTGCAAACTCATAATCTAGGATATGCAGTCATCTATGTTTAGGCATGCATGTAAGTCAAAGCAGCTTGAGCCATTTCAGCTTGCGTGATTAGCACTTGTATGCTCTCACTGATTTTGGCAGCTTTACAAGGGTCATGTTTCGTACAGATGAACTGTTTCTGAACAGTTTCTGCAGTGTTTTAGGCTCAAACTTGGTTTGCACTTTCTTTGCACTTGCTACTTCGTGAACCACACTTAATTCTTTCAGTTCTGGTGTTCCTTCTATAATATCCCACTGTCTTTAGTTCCAGATAAGATCCTTTTCAGAGTAGCTGTGTTTTCTTGATAATTTTCCTTTATATCCTGGTTCAGTGGAATAACTACTTAGTTACAGTAAAATAAGAAATGGTATCTCAAAATGAACCAGTGATCTGCAGGGCCTCTTCTGTCTCTTGCTGCTGTTAGCTGTTTGGTGGAAAGTCGTATGCCCTTTCCTTAATACCTCTAATCATGCAATTAGGATAGATTTGGATTCAGGAAAGAATGTGAATCTAGCAATTAAATAATTTCAAATTATGATGTTGAATAGCCTCTTCTGTTCTATCTTTGTACTGTAATCATGAATTGTAATTTTAGCTTCTAGCAGGATAATGCCAGTGAAAACAGAAATATAAGAGTTCCATAAATAGAATATAGAATGTAGAATAAAAATCAAAATAAAACAATGAAAATGTAAGCAATGGCTTGAGGAAAGGGGAGAAGATCATCATGGAGAGTTGTCAACTAAGAGCATTTGCTTATGCTGTCTTACTAATAGAGGAGTATAAATCATAAGCAGACAGATTTGTTTGTAGTACGCACTTCAGGTGGGGGTGGCTCAGTAGTTAACCTGCATGAAACCAGAGAGATCAGTCTTTATTTTTTCTTTTTTTTTTACTATACAAGTAACCAAAGTTTGCTTCTGCTCCTGTTGTCTGCTAGAAGCTTTGAATGTTCATCGCTTTTGTATTTAATACAGCTGCTGAACTTGAAATGCCCCCTATGCAGTAAGTTGCTTTTGTTTTTACTTGCATAGCATGAAATTGAGTGGTGTGGTAGACAATTAGAAATTTGGTCCAGTCTGAGATCTAATGATAAATTACTTCTGCACAAAAAACCTTACTGTGAAGTGCTAAAATTTATGTGCGATACGGGAAAAAGTAGTTACCCTCTTAGTATGTATGATACAGGGCAAAAGTAGTTACCCTCTTAGAAATATGTTTTGAAAAATAAAAACGTACTGATTTTGGTGTGGTTTTTGTTTTTTTTTTTTTTTTTTTTTTTAATTAGAAGAAGGATATAGCAGGTTCCACTGATTATTTTTGAGTGGCATTGTCATGTTATTGTAGGTATGCCTTGATATTTTAATTGTAGACTGCAGTTTTCAGAACTGTATTTGCCAATCTTTTCTACAACAGAACAAAAAATTGTATTTTTTGAGTGTACATGTAGATGTTTAGTTAATTCATCTGTCTGTATTGAATTTCTAGATAGCTCTGTGTGTGTGTAAGGTATAGAGTTAGTCAAGTTCTTGACAGACCATGCATCTTTTTTATAAGAGAGATTAGTTTCTAATTACTGATCTTAAATGCTTTTCTGCAACTGAAACTGGAATTTGTTCAGAATGTCAGAGGATCAGCTTCGTGACCAGAGTAGAAAATGAGTGAACATTAATTAATTTTGTGTGGGGAGGAGTAAAGAGAGAGGTATCTTTTGTCTTCCCCAGGAAGAAAGTTTTTTCTTTTGGTTTGGATTTCTTTCCCTTTTATTTCTGATGCAGAATGTTCATATTTAGAGCATTCTCTTCATTGCAATCAGTCAAAATGCAAAAGATTTTAGTGCCATAGTATGTACTTGACTTATTTTTCTCTTATTAAACGTGTTAAACTTTTGTATGTTGGACATTTTCCGTTTTCATGTGTTGTAGCTAAGGCAATTGGATTAATTAGTGCTCTTGTCATTCAGTGGTCACCTTTCTTTTTCTCTGTGAAGTCAACTTTTCATGAGCATTGCATGTGTAAAATGTGTGTCTGGAATATTAAAGTAATAATATTATTAATTGCCTGAAACCTAAATCGCTGCTGTATATTTCTCTTTCATAGTAGTTCTTAATCTCCCTTCTCTTGCTCTGTCTCTTGTGGTTGTGTGTACCCACAGGATGTTTGTGGTGACCACAGTTCTGACAGTTGAAGTCTAAATACTATGGATTTATAGGAGTAAATTTTTGTGTGATGTCAGTCCTTGAAAATCATGGGCTTGATGGTACATTCTGGCTAGTATTATGGATATATGTGCTAGGAGTAATATTATCCATTAACAAGACCTAGTAATACTGTTAAAATAATTTCACTGAACGTCTGTTTTCTGAAGAGTTCAGGTTTTCCTTTATATTTTTGATGGGTAGCTCCTTCTGATTTCCATGGGGATTCTCTACCTAAATATCTTTTAAGGATCTAGACCTAAGGATGACTAATTTACTGTAAATGACTGGACAACAGTTTATCTTTGCATTATTTCAAGATACAGATAATAATGGAAATTATATAATATATTATGTATAATAAATAATGCTACATATAAGTGCACAATTTTTTAGATAATAGTTATTAATTTATTTCCAAAATACCCAGAATGCCTGGGTTTAAATCTGTGGTTTCTGAAAGAGGGCTTACAAAGAGCCACCTTGGAATGGTTGTGTCTTCTCTGGAGGACTCATAATGAAACTCCTCTTTAGCACCTTGCTTCTTAATCTTTCATACATAATTATAAATAACACAACAATGAAATATACCTTTAAAATAATTCAGGAGCTATATACGAGGACTTATTTGTAGCATTTAGAAAAATTCTAACTCAAACTGCACGCAAAAAAAATCTTCAGTGTCTTTGGACCAGTTTACTAGTTAGCTGCTCTACTTACGTTTAGCCATGCTTTCTAAAGATATTTTCCTAAAGTAATTACCAGACTTAGCAACTGAGAAGAAAACAATGGAAAATGAAGCTTTTCATAGAATATATACTTTGTAGTAGAAATTTACATGTTAGAATCACATGTGCTGTGAGCAGGTAGTAGGGTTTCCCAACATCCTTGACAGTTAACTCCAGTTTTTATCCTGTTCTGGCTCCCCACCTTTTAAAGAAAGAAGCAGTCAATTTCTGTGACTGGTGTTATGATTTAGATGCGTTTTTACTGAACGATGTGTTAGATATAACTAGGTCACCTTCATTGTATTAGCTGTCCACAGATAATCTTGAAGAGAATTTTTAAGACGTAAAGGACTAAAATAAACAAATCTGCATTAAAGCTAAAGCTGTATGTTTGAGGGCTTACTGATGACCCTGAGTGGCAAGTAGCACGGAACACAGATTTCGAGTTTCTCAAATTTGACAGCCAGAGTTGCTGTACTGATAACTTTATTAAGGCTTGAAGATCACCACTATAATAGCTTACCAACAGGCAGCTTCCCCTGGCTTTGTCCTTGCTTTGTGATCAGGCACATCTGTAGAATCATATCAGGGTTTTGAGGTACAGAGGTATGCAAACTCTTAAATGAAACAGTGATTGTTTTGAACAAACAATTGTAGCTTTGCAACATTTTACAAAGTAATTGGTTTGTAAATAAATGTAACAGATACACAAATCAAATTGTTGCATTTTTTTCCCTGATTCTGCAGGTCTGTTAAGGTTCAAAGGTACTCGTGTCAGAGTTGTGCTGGAGAAACAAGAACTTTTATTAATTTCTGACTGTAATTTTAAGTCTCTCAGTGTGAGCACCTAGAAATGGTGTATGAGAGAAATATTAAAGTTATGTCTAGTTGTGTGTTTAAGAAAGGGTAACCACCCATCTTGGGGGAGAAAAGAAAAAACGTATCAATTGTGTGTTACTACCGAGTAGAACAGTCTCTGGTGCCCATTTAGCTGAAGAAGCTGTATGAAGTCAGCTGCATATTCAACTTTCAAAGGTCAAGGTGAGTTTATGCAGGGACATTCAGGTGTTTATCAGTGATGACTGATATGATCTTAATATTGTGTTACAATAGTGCTTGTATATTAAGTGTTCATATGGCTGATTTGAAAACTGAAAATACAATTGAGCTAAATTTTGTGTTTTGAGAACACCAACTCTTTATTAAAAAAAGTCCTCTTACTAGTAACTGTGAAAATTCATTTTCCATGTACTCTAGTTTTATAGTGCAATTTAAAATTTATAAATACATGAGAATACAGGCTGCCCTGTAAACTGTGAGGTGCAATATTTAATTTTCTTTTCCAAGTAGTTTTTTTATAGGTTATGGCAGGATTGGTCAAAACTTCAGTGTTGCATTTTCTACCGGTCTTGCAGCCAAAGAAGATAAAGGCTGAACAGATCCTGGTTCCAGTTATATTACACTGTGTTTTGACATTAGCTTCATATTGTTAAGCCCTCTTCCTGCAAGCTGTTCTGTATGAACATGTACTTATACCCCTACAAAGCTGGCAGCTGAAGAGAATCTGTTGCAATATATAGATGCATCTGTGAAAAGTTCCCTGCAGGTATGCGGCCTTCAGCTGGTGGATTCCTGTGTTTGTGGTGAGGAGGTTTAGAATGAAGCTCAATTATTCAGTGTAAAGTTCTAATAGCTTCCATAAATCTTCAGGGTATTTTTGAGAAGTAAGATTCTTTCTTTGTCACAGAGAATCATAAAAAAGAGCTGGCAGTTCTGAGAGGTCTGAGAACTCTCAGAGAAAAAGCTGGGAGTTCTGTTTTGTAATAAAATGCCAGTAATCTGATCACATACCAAAGGGGATGGTGCAATAGTTTAATTTCTTGAAAAAAATTCTGGCATTTTTTTCGTTGGATCACGTGTGAGTCACTGTTGGACAAACTTGGTTCTCTGTTTTTCTCTGGCAAATAGGCTCCTGTGATATTCAGGTTTGGGCTTTCTTCTGTGTTTTTGCTTGTTTGTTTTTGCATAGGCATCCAAAGTAATTGGCTTTTTTTTTGATAACAGTTCCCTGACCTGGTCTTTCAATGCATCTACTGCCTGTGGTACTGTGATGTTTGCTTTCCTAGCTCCTTGCCTTCATCAGTCAATATTCTTCTTGTTTGTTCTTCCCCCCCCCCCCTTTTTTTTTCTTTCCTCTTGTATTTATATTTCTTCATTGTAATGGTCCTGTAAATTTTGGTATTATCTGAAGGCCAGCAGGTGTTCTTTCCCGCTTAAGCTTTATGACTTAATATTACTTGTTCTATTCTTGTTTGTAAAAGCCAATCCCAACAAGGAAAGACTGTGTAAAGTAAATTGCTGGAAATAGTTTGTAGAGCTACCTGAAGTTCTTTTAAGAATTTTCTCACAAAGCAGCATTCTGTTTTAATATCTCTGTTTTTCAGTGTGTGCCCAAATTGCAAACCAGCATCAAGAAACAACAAAAAGGAGGAGGAAGATTTTTTTTTGTTATAATAAAGTAGTGAGGAATTAAGTTGCTGTAGGTATTTTGGCAGGTACTAAATTTAAAAACCTGGCATGTTACAAGTTTTTCCCCTATTCTTTTCTGACTATTCCTTATAGTTGTCTCTCTATTTTTTATTTTTTCCCACCAGGTTTGTAAAACTTAAACTCAGAGCAAAAGCTCAACACGTAGTAGTATTGAAATATGTTTTCACACAAGGTCATCCGTACTTAACTTTGTGGCAGAACAACGTGGATTTTGGAGGTTTGAAGACATCCATTATCTGGCTTAGAAATTTCTGCATGTTCTGCTGTTCCACACTTAGTCTACTTAAAGCCATTGTACACTACGGTTCTACTATGCAGCCTAGTAGAAGCACAGTATGCGCCTAAAAGAACAAAAAGCAACATAACATATGAACATAGTATGCCAATTTTAACAAATATGATAGAAATTAAGTTAGTTGGGTACATAGTCTTGTGAAAAACGGTATTGCTTCAAGGAAATGTTGCCAAACTCTATGATGACATGAGCAGGGGAAGAAGGCAAATGCATTTAATTTTTGGTGTGGTGCAGCACTTGCCTAGATGTGATGATGGCATTACCAATAAGCTCTGGCTGTGGTCAGGAGTCAGTGGCTTAGTTGATATCAATAAGTTAGTCTTAGTGTTGAAAATTCCTGTTTGCCATGAGCCCTTCATCTAGCAGTAGTGGTACAAAGAAGGTGGTACTGGACTTCTGAAGAAGTGGTCTTTAGTTGAGGTGGAACTAAAATAGTTATATCCTCCCAGTCTGATAGTGAGTTCCTCCCACTAGGATGCTTTTGTGATCTTAGTGGGATCCTGAACCAGGCTTGGTGAGAGGAAGTTGCTAAAGTTGTTACACATGCTCGTAATATACTTTGTTTCCCAAGTTCTGATCAGAATAATCTGAATGGAGTTGAGGGCTGTGCAGCATTTTCACTGTAATGGTCTCATGCTTTTTTGATTAGTGTTTTTTATTTTTTGCACAATCAGAAGTTATGGATGTGCTGTAGGTCACACAGCCCTGCGCAGTAACTGACTGAAATCTGCTCTTGTGAAACAGAAATATGAAAGACTCCAATGCAATGCTGGTTTTAACATACCAAATGCAGTAATGGATTGATTCCCTAAACATATTGCAAATATACGTTTTGGTGCTACTATTTAAACTCAACATCTAAATTTGAGGGGATTGCCTCAAACTTGTTCTGTCTGTAGATGATGCAAGCAAAACAATTCTGCTTTGTGGGTTTTGGGAAAAAATGAATCCTTTTGAGTCAAGTACTCTTAACATTATTCTGAACTGTAACAAATGCTATTGTATGACTAAAAAAATGAGCTTGTTTGTGTTAAGTAGTTGCTTTAAGTTAACTCAGAGTTTAATCTGCTATTATTTTAGAACTTAACAAACAGAAGCATGAGTACTTCTTTAATAACTCAGATACATCCCTGCTTTCTAAAAAAAACCCAACCAAACCCCAGAATCACAGCCCAATCCTGCATGAAGTTACCTGATGTGTTCTGCAAACTTATATAAGGCTTTGATACTTAAGTGTCTGTTTCTGTTCTTCCTCTGTCTTAGGAAACCTGGCAAATATTATTTTAATCTCTTTGTGTTATCTACGACTTTTTAGGTGATAATATGGGGAAGATCCTGGCGAAGACTGTGGACTAGTTAGTATTTGTATGGCAAGTTAAATGGAATTTAAAAGCTAAATTTGCATTGTAAGCCTGTTGTCCAGAGCCAAGAGGTCATGTTTGGCATGCTGTGTGAATAAGAAAGAAATAAAAGAATATTAGATTAACAAAAGCTGCGCAGTATTTTGTGTGTGTCTGAGATGTGCCATTTTAGAATCAGATCACCTTAATGCCCCAAAGAAGAGCCACTGGTGTTGTGGGAGAAAAACTTAAAGTTTGTGAAAATATTTGAAAAAACCTTTCTTTAAAATAAACAAGACCAATCCAAACAAAAAAGCCAAAGGCAAGTATTTTGATGTGAACATCATCTGATCCGACAGAGTCTAACCCTTGCTTTGTAGACAGTCTTTGTAGAGAAGAGACTAAATTTCATGTGGTGTGATATCTCTGAGTATTCAGGCACCACAATTTGTTTATGCTGCTGCTTTGTTCTGATATTAGAATTGAGAATTTCATAGGCAGGTGACAAACTGGTAAGATCTGAGCTATTTTCACTCTGTTCCTGCTTGTGTCTTGATAAAGATTTCAGAGTCCTCACTGAGACAGGAGGAGAACTGTAGGACTAAAGCCAGTAGGAATATGTAGAATTGTTTTTCTTCTTACTCCCCAGCCTCACCACTTGCTCAGAGGCAGGGATAAGAGAAATGGAGCCTTGACCTTTCGGCATCTTGGCTCTCATTAGTTGTTGGCTTGAAGAATTGAATGTATTCCAGGGATGACATGTTAGCTGAAATTTCAGCAGGCTGAAAGACTGTAGTCTTTTCAGCTGGTAGTTGTTTCTGGGTGCTTGGTAGGCTCCATTGATGGCTGAATAATAAACCTTCTGCCTATTGTGTGTTGTGTGGTAGTTTGGTGGGTTTGAGGGGGGGGTGTGTGTTTTGTGGAGCTTTAAAGACTTTTGTACAAGTAAGAGGAAAGATTCTTCCCTTGGTGGTTGTGATACATAATAAAGTTGCTGTAATCTGAAATTGCATGAAGCTTCAGAAATAATTGTGCATTTTTCTTTCTGCTGTAGTGCTTCAACGCAGAAAATGTTACACTGTAGCTCCAAAGAAAATGGGATTCCCTGCTGGAGTGGCTTTCTTCCTAGAGTTTCTGGAATTTGATGTGGCAATGCCAAGTTCCTGCTTTTTCTGGATTACCTGTATGCAATCCTGAATTAAACCAACTGGGGTTTATTAGAAAACCAAAGTGTAGGCTAGTTGGGGCAGGGAAAGAACTACATCAAAATAGCATTCCTGAGTGTATGTAGGGAATATAATCATGCTGAATCTCTTAAATTATTATCTTAAATATCAAAATTAGGCATTTTGCTTGGGCATTCAAAACAGTGTCAGAAATTTAGTTCTCTTATTTAAACACAAACCCTCAAAACCCTGCAAGCATTGTGAACAGTAATGCTGACTCAGCTAAGCTTTCTGTGCTGAAATAAAACCTAGGAAGCCTGGATATAGAAATTCTTGTGATATTTCATTTCCCTTTTCTGGAGGTTTATTTCTTTGTTATCCCTTCTCAACTTCAAAAAGAAAAAAAATTAAAAAATGAATCATTCTGTGAGAACTATGCATGCAGTTGCTCTACACATGAGATACTTTGTAGCTAGAGAAGTTTAAAAAGACAGTAAATATAAAGTCAAGAAAAGGGCAGAAGGCTCCAAATAGTGTAGATACAACAGTATGCAGATTTCCAACCTTATTTTGCACCAGTTGTTGTTTCTATTTCTTCTAGTTCTGTATCAGGCCATGTACAAGGGGCTGACTTTTCTGGCAACTCTCAGGTACTTTTCTGAAGTAGCTTGGATACTTACAATGAGCTTCACAGCTAGGAAGAGAGATGGAAAAACACTAGGTTAACAAAATTAGCCAAAGAGAGAAAATGGGATCTTGTCTCCACTAAGGTATGTTTAACATCTACCTGTTGAGTTCAGTTGTTATCCTTTGCAATATTGTGAAACCAGATGAAGATAGCCTACCAATAACTTAATCTTGTATTAGCTTGGTTTTCTCTTTCATGAAAAACTTTATTCTGTGAAGATTTAAACAGAAACAAAGCCTTTTTGTGATGGAAGGAAAAAGAAGTTGCCTAGTTAGGTAGCTTCCACCTTTCTTTTTATTTGTAGACTTTTAAAATATGTCTTCTGAGGATACATGCTTGGGATAATGTATGTAAATCTAATATTAGGCTTCATTTTTCTTGGTTATTATTTCAAGTTACATAGAGGTTTCCTTTGTCTTGAATGTGAACTAAGGGAAACCATGCTCTTGAATTCTCATGGTCTCTCACTCTTGTTTTGCTGAGAAAAATGCTTTACCTGATGTGTTTTTAGGTATTGTAGGGAGGTTGAACCATTTTTATGGATATGTACATCAGGAGACTTAGAGCAGGAGTAGGTGTATCTCAACACAGAGGCAACCTAATAACCACTTTGCTCTGAGAGCGTAGAGGACACAAATTACATGTGTGAGGCTGCCACTGTGGAGCTGGCATATTCATGTGACTGTTTTAAATCCCCAGAAGATTTCCTTAGTAGAGAGGGGACATGGGGGTACTAGTGCATTGACCTGCTGGTGATGTGAGGAGTAACCAGTGTGGAAAAAAATCTCATGGGAGTGCTGCTTTGGGGGAGAGGATTCTCCAGTGATGTGTCCGTCTTTGCAGAGTGATGGCAACTTGGGTACCTACAGTTTGTGTATCTATTTACCTATTCCTGGTTATACCAATTTATTTTGAATTGCCCTAGATTTCTATTGACCTCAGATTTGCACTATTGAGTCACAGCAGTGAACATACTTTCCTCCTCCCACTAGGAACAGGCTAAATTTGTTGGGAAAGTATTTGGCAACTGTATTCAGTTCAGTCTGTTTGAAAAATATCTCAGCAGCTGGTTGCTATAGAATCATTCTATCTCTTCCAGATTTTAATGTTTAGGGGGTTGGATACAGTGGGGAGGTTATTGGCAAGGTAACTGAAAAAATGTGTTAAGTTCTTTCTCTCTTGGGAAGATGCTGGCTTAGTGCCTCTTTGTAGAGCTTCTTTATTACTGTTTTTTAATGGTGGATGTTGTGACCTCTGATGCTGTGTATCTGGTTACTGATATTTTTGGCCAGACTGTAGCATTTTAATGCTATGGCTCATTTTTTATTTTTTTTTTTTTTCCTAGCTTCTTTGTGTATCACATCAGTTGGTATGCTAGTCTAGAGAGAAGCACTTAAAAATCAGGTTTAACTGAGTTTCCATTACAGGTCTGCAACACTTTGCACTAAAACCAGTGACAAAATTAGATTTCTCTTGCAACTCTTAGCTATCCCTTGGAACAATTATGGTTCTCCTCACTCCTACTCCCTACCCCTTACCCCCAAGCTTTTTCGTTGTTTTTTTTTCCTTCGTAGGGCTTAATTTATAAATGATTTACATACGTTTCTGGGGACTTGATACTCTGAAATTGCTGTTTGCCAAAGCGGGTAAATTCTCCTGTCACAGAGAGAACCTTTCTCAGGGTTCAAGTACTATATGCAGTCATCTAAAAGATCAGATCTTGAGGATTTTTCTAGGTAATGAATGCTTTTTTATTATTCAGAAATAAATCAGTCTGAAACATAGACTGTAGTCAGGGTGGTTCATGCACTTCGTCTGTACTCCTTTAGAATTTTTTAAGAATGGCCTTATCTCAGGGGGTTGGTGTAAACTATGTGTGTTGTACTAATGCCTGCATCTTGCTTGTATGTTCAGGCAGGTAAGTTCAATTCTGACTTAATATTCTAAATGTTTCAGTTTAGAAGCAGTCTGATGATTTTCTTAATTGTCAGTAATGAAATTATTTTATTGGAAAGACTTGTGAAAGAGGTAGATTAATATAAGTGAACAGTTAATACAAGTGAGTAAACCAGGACTTACTACACTGCGTAGGCTTATATCAGTCACCAGCTGTCATTTCTAGCTTTAGCTCTGGCATACCAATCTGCGTTTCAACAAAGTTTGTCTCTCTCTTCCATTGTTGTTAGACAGAAGGTTTCTTTCTAGTATTTCCTGAAAAGTAAATAGTACACACACATTGTCTGAAGGTATTACGTTTCCTTGTTCATTTTGTTTGTACTGTTACCCAGTTTCTTTGCATGTATTTCAACTTGATTCTTTCGATGGGTACCTTCAGTTCTCTAGGGATTTTAACACTGCATGCTTTGGCAATGAACTAGCTGCTGGCAATCAGATTTCTTGAGGCCTCCATTAAGACTTCAATTTTAGGCTGTTAAACCAACAGGAACTTTTCAAAAGTAAGGATTTGGAAGATGTTGATTTTTCTGCTGGGCCAAACTCAAGATTCTTTCTCTTTTGTTAGTATTTTGAAGGAACTGGAGAATGCAGGATTGCTTTTTTCTTTAACTCCGTACCCCTCAAGCATTCCAGTTCTCTGCTGTATGAGCAGTGATTAAATGAGCCATAGACAAGTATATATCCCAGATACTTGTGTTACTTTCTCAATTGTCATCATGTATTTAGCATTTAAGAACTAGTATTCAAAATAATTAATGAATTTTTTCAGCAGGTCTTACAGTAAGAACATGCACCATATAGTAGAACACCTGTAGTGTGAAACAGTTGTCATGGACATTGTTGGAGAATTAAGAAATAAAAAGGAAAAAGAAAAGTGTGTGAGTAAATGGCCTCCTCATTCTAGACTGTCAGTGCGTTTCTTGGCAATGCTTGCTGGCAGGCTTTATTGAGGATTACTTGCTGCTGCATTTTCTCTTTTAAACATATGAACCGGCTTTTTTTTGTTGTTTTTTTTTTTTTTTTTTTTTTTTAACTGGATTTTTTTGTTGCATAGCATGGGATTTCCTGCTGGAAAGTTGCACTAAGACAGCTGTACATTTGAAGGAGTACTTTGAGTACTTGGGTCCTGAAACTGTCAGCGGCAGTATTTAAGCATATGAGAACTAAGGCATTTTTATGTAATTTAATCTCTATGGGTACTTTATTATCATTTATATGAGAAAGTAAAGTTGATTTGGCTTATGTATGAGATTTGTGCTAGTGCTGCTCTGGAAGCTTTAAAAGTGATAGAAAATAGTACTGTAGCTGTAGGACAAACAGTCATTGTTGCTGGGTTTTCAGAGGAAGTAAATTTAACAGTCTCCCTCTCACTGTGTTCTATGCTTACTATAATTCACTGCTTCATAGGACCTGCTATGACTGCTCACAACCCTGGAACTGAACATATTTAACAGAAAATACTGTATATCATGCTTGGCATATTTAGTGCCTCTCCTGGTTCTTGATTAGGCATATATTCATTGTTTTGATGTCAAATGGTGGTTAGTGTTACTACCTTATTCTTTCCCCTGCAAGTAGCCAACTCTTCTTTCCAATAAGTTCATTTTGTCTTTTGCCTTTCATTTCAAATGCCAGTAAATATCATGTATGTTTTTCAGGAGAGTTGGAAACTATGTGGTTGAGTTTTTGAGGAAAGCTTTTTATGTCTGAGGAGGGTTTGATTGCAAGTGCTTTAGTATATGGAGTTTTTGAATAGCTGAAATGTTGACAACTTATTTTTTGATTGTAAAATATCTCAAACCTATGATTCTGCAGACAAGTGACTACAAGAAAAATCTTGCTTGCCGTTTGAGAAATTAACTTCTTAGCTGTAATGGTTGGTGAAGGAGTGGATGCTTCATTATAATGCTGGTTTTCATTTTCAGGTCTCAGAAGGTAAATAATCAGGAATGTATTTTTAGAATCCAAAGTTTATTTTTAAGATCTTGTCAGTTGCCAACTCTTGGAGTATGCTGTGCTCTACTGAAGCCAGGCAGTGTGAGTTGAAAAATTACAGCAGAGTATACTGCCAGTTATGCTAGCCTCTGCTCTTTCAAGCTTCCTGCACAGCTGTCCCCAAGCCACTTCTGATGATTTCTCTGCTGTAGAAAAAGGCCCTTAAGCTATCTTCTGTTGGAGTCATAAGACTCAGTTTTCAAGGTAAACTTGCTCCTATTTTTAAATAAGCCAGATGGAGAAAGAAAGTAATCCTGATTCAAGAGTGAAAGCATTGAAAAGTTGTAGTAGCTTCTGGAGTAGGTTGAATGAATGGGGACTACAGTCATTCCAGCTCTCGTGTTTTAATCCAGTACTGCAAGTGTGAGCTATAAATTGTGTAAACTTCTATTCTTCCTGGGCTGTAAGTTGTACAATCTTTTCATATCTATCATTCTTGCATGAAGGTATGTTAACATACTTGTCATGGAGAATAAATGCCATTTGTAATCATAAACTACAGATCTCTGCTATTTCTTCACCCATGTATAAATATATACACACGCAAACACACACACACATAAACCTGATTCATGATATGCAGATGTGATCCTGTTAATGAAGTGAGGTGGTTTTTTGTCCTTCCAATAGAAAGGTTCCCCTTTGTCCAAGCAGTTTTTGGTTTCTGGCTATGTTATTTTATTGCTATATTAGTAGTGCCTGTTTGACCAAAAAGTGGAGAATCTTGAGACAACTACTGTTACTTACTTGAGTTTTTTTTAGAAGAAATCTTCTTAGGGTGCTGTTTTCAATTTGCAAGAAGCGATAACTGAATTAGGTATGACGTGTCTGCTGTGGATACTGTAGTCTGCGCTGGAAACAAAGTGGCTTATGAGAATTACTTAGTCAATTAGATTTTAGATTACAGTCCCCTTAACAGCTAAATTAAAAAAGAAAGAGAATTCTTGTATGTAAAGTCTTGTTTTAAGATGAGGTCAAAACTGGTCAACCAGAGTGCGGAAAAACGACCTTGAAAAAGGCAGAATTGGTTAAATTCACTTTTCAAATTCGGGAAAGGTTAAAACTGCTGCCAGTAAGAACTGTCCTTTGTATCAGGAGAACTAAATTCTCTAAAATATCTCCATTATGGTAGCATATGAATCCCTTCTGTTATGCCAGGCAGATGTTGGGTTGATTTTTGTTTGTTTGTTTTGTTGTTTTGGTGGTTATTTTTTTTTCCAGTCTTACATATGTGGATATATATATTTTATGTGAGCTGTTTACTTCAGTTCCTTTCTGTGCTTTGGCTGCATGCTTTATCCTGAACTTGAAATCAGTGTAGAAAGGAAGGAGCTGTTTTGAGACTAAGTTTAAGGACTAGATGTATTTTTTCCTGTGTGTATCAGTGTGTTGGTTGCTCTCAGTGTATGTCTTTCATCCTGTCAATCTTGAAACCATAAGAGAGGATAAAATGCTGAAAATGCACAAGTTTAATCAGTTTTTCAGGAGCTTCAGCTGTAATTGTTAACAAAGCATGGGAAATAACATTCTGTAATTTCTCTTATGTTTTTACCAATGGCAAGTTAAAAACCTAAGAGAAGGTGGACAGCTTCATACACTTTGTAATGATGTAATTTAAACACTGAATATTTTTTAGTGTGATTATTTCCTCTTTTTATAGAATGGTATTTTTTAGGCACAGAATTCTCATTTTAGTGAAGATGATGTAAATTTCTTGATCTCCGGATTGCCCTTGGTAACTGTTTAAATTGATATTAGAAGCGGCATCTCTGTCTGATTCCCTGCAAATTGTGGCTGTGTCTTGATGGACGCTAACTTTCAGTGAACAAGAGTAAAATAATGGCAGCAAGCATACTATGAGAAAACTGTCTGGGTGAGATTTAGTGCTGATGACTTCTGTAGGAATTTGAAGTTCACTCATTTAACTAGATGGCTGGGGTCTTTCACATCTTCAACATTTGTGTCCTACAAGAGCCTTGCTCAGGGCTTTTAGTGTGAGGGAAGATGTTAAAAAAAGGAGTCTTACAATCTGACTAACTTCTTTCTTAAAAAACAAAACAAAACAAAACAACACAAGAATAAAACCAAACCAAAAAACCAAACCAAAAAACCCCAAACCTAATCTCTAGGCAAGTCAGATCCTAAAATGAAGCTATGCCTTCATATCATTGTTTTGTGTCATCATCCCTTCTCAGGAGTGTGAAACTTGTAAAGCTTAACCTTTGTGAGGTTTTACATGAGTAAAACCATAAGAGCTATGGGAGTTTGATGAAGGAAAGAGATGTGTTGTGTTTGAACTATGAGGTGGGTGAACCGCAAAGTCCACTGTAGCATCATGCCTTTCCTGTGCTTTTATTAGGCTTGTCTTCCTTCATTCTTTCTTGGTCCTCCTCTCTGTGACTTTCTTTACTACTACCCCTATAAATGTTTCATTTCTTCAATTTTTTTCTGTCCCTGCCTTTGCTGAGGAAAAGTCTACTGTGGATTCAGAGTTCAGGGTGTCTCTTCATGGTAATCAATCTGGTGGCACTACACAACTTCAGTGAGTAAGGATCACATTGCACGTACCAGCAGAACTGTACTTATGCCTGTAGCTGGGCACTGATTAATAGCATATTAAAAACTTGCAGATGTTTTAAGGAGTTCAGTAGGCTTGTTTTCATAGCTGTCTTGACTTTCTGCTGGAATCAAATTTGAAAGTTTTTATAGATCTATTATGTTGGGAAATCAGAGCATTGTAGTACAATTTTGCAGTTTGATTTTTTTTTTTCCCCTAGCGGAAGGCAACCGTGCAAGCAGGATGTGATTTGTTACAAATTTTCCTGATTACTAGGTACTGAAAAACAGATGACTTTTGAAGTACCCACAGAGGAGAAATTTGTAAGCTACAGTAAATAAACCTCCCTATGCTGCAGATTTCTTACAGTAAATAAACCATTACCACTAACAATAATGTTAATGTTCTTAGCCTCTTTAAGGAAAGGAATTCTTATCCTGGAAAGAGGTACTAAAGCATTTCAGTACAAGGAAATTACTCTTTTCATTATTATTAACCATACAGACTTCTTTGGTCATTTACAGAAGGACCATAACAAAGTTGTCTGCTTCCAGATCAAGGATGAAGAATGCCTGTGCATATAGTGCCCTCCCCCTGTAACCTGCATTCTTAGAAGAATCCATCTTACCAGCTATAAACGTTTATATACTGAGAATGAGCATCTCTTCTAACTCCTTGATGTATCTGTCTTTAAAAAAAAACAACAGTCCTGTCTTCTGTACCTTCTTTTTCTTGCAATTGGTTTGTTTGCGTGTGTGGCCTGTTTCTTTCTTTATAGGCTTGAAATAATTCCCAACCCTTGGTAGAAATGCTGAGTGTTTGTAGCCTGGAACTTGGTGACAGCATGCTTTAGTGATCCCATTGCTCCCTCAACTGCTGAGCAGTTAGAAAGTGCTGCTGTGGAATAGTGTTTGCGGTGCAGCACTGTTTGTTATCTTGAAAGTTGAAATCTGCCTATTCTTCCAATAATCTCTTGCTTCTACCTGTCTTTCTCTGTAGTGAGAAAAAACTCTACGTTCGCTGTAGATGTGCTTTGAAGGAGTCTATGTTGCACAAGTACTGGCACCTCTAGTGAAACATGTGGAAAGCCTTAATATTTTTGTGTGTCTGGTTTATAATTTCTTTGCTGCCTCTGAACTTGGTATTACCACTGGTAAATATTCAGCAGGGTGATTCCTGTCCTTGAATCATAGCATTTGAAAAATCTTTTATGCCAACCAAGGACTGAAACTTTCCCTGCTGTTGTTAAGGTGTAGGAGACTGACTTACATGAAACTGATAGAAAGCACACTTGTCATCTGTAAAAGAAACTTGTCACACATTCCTTACACATTTTTTAGTGCCATTCAACTACACTTGCAGTCAACAGATAATTCGGTTCACTGTATAAACAGGATTTATAAGTTGGAATACGTTTTTTCAATTACTATATGTGTATCTTGCAGAACATTTTTCTTTCCCTTATCCTATTGCATGTGTCAGTTGCCTAGCCTTGTGGACACACCTGAAATGGTTTTGCTCTTTTTTGTGAAAATTGCTTGCAGGCATTTTGGAGGGGAATTGGTATCCTGATGGAAGGAGGAAACAGAAAACAGGGTACTTTGGGATGTACCGTGCCTTATGCAGTTAAGCACTTCTTTACTTCACTCATGTATCCTTTAGTATATTTTAAATAGACATTACCTCTGGCAGTTGAGCTTTAGCATATTTAATTCCTTGGTTAGGGCAACTGTTGCATTCTTGACAGTGTAAGAGAATCCTTTATCCTTTGTTGTCTGATAAGCAACCCTTCTAGTGTAAGGAAATACCTTAATTTTACAAATGCCCAAGGGTCCATCCTTATCTGTATGTGAAAAACAGCACAGGAAGTTTCACTATCTGTTCATCTGACATTTGCATTTCTTTTCAATGAATCTTCTATTTAAAGTACTTTGTCTTTTCATTGTCTGATGGAAGCATATTTGTATTAAATGGTATACTTCTATCCTTAGGTAACCTTAGGTAGGTCTTTGGAATATTTCTTCCCCCAGGGTGTTTTTTCCTTTATCAAACTGCATGCCATTGCTTTAATTGGATTGGTTTTAAAAGAAGTATTTCATTTTCTGTAAAGCTGAGAATTGATAATCCTACTAAGGGAAAATTCCGCATCTTGACATAAATGAAACTTGAATGGTCTGCTTCATAGAAGAAATGAAGCTTCAGTAACTAACTCCTTGCAATCTGTCAGCTGCTTTAGACTCAAGTATATTCTCTATATTCACCTGGGAACTATTATTTGTATTGGTTTGTTACTGAAGTTCTCTAAATATTCTGGTGAATGTACCTTTAGCTGATGTTCAATTTCAGGAAGGCTGAAGAGAGTTATTAAATTGAATCCTGTATAGCAGGTACTGCTTACAGTCATAGAGTCAACTAGGTTGGAAAAGACTTTTAAGATCATCAGGTCCAACCACTACTCCAGGACTGCCAAAACCGCCACTAAACCAGGTCACTAAGGGCCTCATATATATGATTTCTGAGCACTTCCAGGGGTGGTGATTCCACCACTTCCCTGGGCAACCTGTTCCAATGCTTGAGCACCCTCTCAGTCAAGAATTTTTTCCTAATATCCAATCTAAACCTCCCCTGGCACAATTTGAGGAGAGAAGAGGCCGACCCCCACCTCACTCCATCCTCCTTTCAGGTCTTTGTAGGGAGTGATAAGCTCCCCTCTGAGCCTTCTCTTCTCCAGACTAAACACTCGAGTTCCCTCAGCTGTTCCTCATCAGACTTGTGCTCCAGACCCTTCACCATCTTTGTTGTCCTCCCCTGAACCTGCTCTAGCAACTCAGTAT
The DNA here is from genome assembly GCA_025447955.1 of Psilopsiagon aurifrons. Taxonomy (NCBI): domain Eukaryota; kingdom Metazoa; phylum Chordata; class Aves; order Psittaciformes; family Psittacidae; genus Psilopsiagon; species Psilopsiagon aurifrons. The sequence goes on along the minus strand of JAOEHY010017832.1, from coordinate 35,434 downwards.
CTCTCTTGTAGTGGGGGGCCTAGAACTGAACACAGGATTTGAAGTGCAGCCTCACCAGTGCCAAGTAGAGGGGACTGACCATTTCCCTACTCCTGCTGGCCAAACTATTTCTGATACAAGCCAGGATGCTCTTGGCCTTCTTGCCTGCCTGAACACAAGCTGGCTCATATTCAGTGGCTGTCAATCACCAGCCCCAGGTGGTTTTCCAGCAAGCAGTTTTCCAGCCACTCTTTCCCAAGCCTGGAGTATTGCATGGGGTTGTTGTGGCCCAAGTGCAGGACCTTGCATTTTGCCCTGTTGAATCTCACAGCTCTCGCCACAGCCCATTGACGCAGCCTGTAACTGTTGCTAGAGAACTTTGGCCTAGTCCTCTTATAGCCTGTTGTGTGCCAAATGAGTAGAAGTTGAAATCTGGTGATCTTGTATGAGTCAGTCCATGCATGCTTTCAGTATTTGTATATATTTACATTATACAGAAATAATTTCTTAAATCGGAATGGTTTTGTCTGTTCATGCTTTTTCTAGTTCTGTGGCATTTCCTGTGTAGTCTCTAAAAATTCCTGAAGGATCAGGATCGTCTACAGATGGAATACTGCTTTTTTCAAGCAAGTTAGTATAGTGTTGTGTTTTAACCTTGGGTGGCTGCTGGGTGCCCATCCAGTTGCTCACTCACTGCCCTCCTCAACAGTACAGGGGGACAAGATGGGGTGAAAAAGCCTGTGGGTTGGGATAAAGACAGGGAGATTACAGAACAATTACAGTCATGGACAAAACAATCTTGGCTTGGGAAAAATTAATTTATCACCAGTTAAAATAGCTTTGGCTAGTGAGAAACAAAGACTAATTGAAACAACACCTTTACCCCCTCTTTTATCTCAGGCTCAACTTTATTCCTTCATTCCTGAGTCCTCTGCCTCTGTCATGCCCCAAGCAGCACAGCAGGAGGGGAATGGGGGCTGTGGTCAGTCTATAACAGCTCCTTTCTTCCTCTTCTTCCCCCTGCACACTTCTCCCCTGCTTCAGCATGGGTCCTCTCCACAGACTGCAGTCCTTCAGGATAAACCTGCTCCGGCCTCAGCATGGGTCTTCCACAGGCTGCAGTATGGATATGCTCTGTTGTGGCCTTTCCCTAGGTTGCAGGGCGGTGCCTGATTCAACTAGCCCTCTCAAAGGGCTGCAGGGGGTCCCTGGAGCACCTCTTCCTCTCATGTGGGTGCTTGCAGGGCTGTTTCTCACAGTTTTCCCCTCACTGCTGGGCGGTGTTTTGCCCTTTCTTATACACACCTTCACTGAGGTGCCACCATCTTGGCTTAGGGCCTCAGCTTTGCCCCGCGATGGTTCTGTTGGAGCCTCAGAGAAGCCTCTGTAGCTCCCCAGTGCCGGCACTGGGACACCTGCATTTCACGTAACCCACACATACGAAGCTTGTGCTACATATATTTTTATAGGAATATACTTTTTATGACATAAATTGTGTGTGTTGCTTCTGATGAAATCGAAAGGGTCAGATAACTGGGGTGGATGCAGTGCTTGAATCACTGCATTGTATACTAATGCATTCAGTCACCTTGCAGTGGTCGGATCAGGACTGTACTTGTGTGTTAGTGCCACAGAACGGAGAATTTCCTGGTATGTGGTGCATCAGTAACTTTATAGGTCAATAAGATGCTTTTAGAACAATGTGAGAATCCTCATAATTAGTTCTGGAAAATTCGCTGAGTTCTTGTTTAGTATAGCCTCCACAACTGAAACTGTAACTTTTGGCGGAGTGTTTGTGTGTCCCCTTTCTCTGGGAAGCTCTGTTATGGAAGAAAAAGGTAATTTCAGGAAAAAAAGTTAGGACAGCATTCTCCTTTTCAGGGTTTGTTTTACTGCCTGTTTTGTTCTTGCCCCAAAGAACAAGCTTCTCTCACAATGTACTGCTCAGTGGTGTTGGGCAATTCACTGATAGATGATTTCTTTTTGCAATTTTTTTTTTTCTTTCTGAAAACAAAGCCAATGAATGAGTCTGCCACTCATCGTCACTGGTTTGGGGGGGGTCTTTTCTCTTGGTGCAGTGCAGGGAGGTTCAACATCTCTTAGGGGTTCTACTCATGTTCAGAGCAGATTCAAGGAGTGCTTGTATATTTAGTGAGGTCTCTCTCTGGGAGTTTTGCCCTGAGATCGAAGTTCTTAAATTGACATTCTCGAGGAAAATGATATGAATAATGAGAAGAAAAAAATAGAGGAGTACACCACAGAAAATGACTGCTATCAACCTGTACCTGAACAACAGGTTAAGTGTGACCAGAAGGAAGGTGGATAACAGGAATGCTTGTCTAAATTACATAATGCATGTCTGTTCTTGTATCTGGAGGTGCTCCTGATGTCATGCAGAAGAGCTAGGAAGACAGAGCTTTGAAGAAATTCATTACAGAAGGTGCATGGGTGGGACATGATGCCTGCTTCTGTCAGTAGTGATGTGGTCTGACACAACTACTGAGATGCTGATAAGGCTTGGTAGATGCTGAATAATTCCTTCTATTAAAGCACTGTTTTGAAAATCTGCTTGACTAATCTGCTGCAGCAAACTGCTTTTGCTGTACCCCACTGCATTTACGTAACTGGTGATCCCTTTTCCTCTAAGAGTTCAGAAGAGCAGATGCTTATGGAGGAGAAATTGACCTGCACCGAAGTAGTTCAAAGGACAGAGCCATCTGTGCCTTCTCTTACCTCACTGATTGTCCTATCGCTGCCCTACTAGTCCTTTTATCTTACAGTATTTCCTTGGAGAAGGGGGAAAGGAAGTGGACCCACAGGTCCTGAACTCTCTTGGCTTGCACTTGTGCTGACTCTGGGCTTTTTCTTCCTTCTTGCACTTCCCCCAACATAAGTGTTACTATGGAGCCGCGATGGAGAATGTGAAGTGAAAGAACTCTGAACATCTGATTTTCTAACTTTTTTGATGTTCTTTTTTCAAATGATTAGCTATCAATCTCTGAAGGGGGCCTACAAGGATGCTGGAGAGGGGCTCTTCATCAGGGATTGTAGTGATAGGGCAAGGGAGAATGCGTTTAAACTTAAACAGGGAAAATTTAGGTTAGATATAAGGAAGAAGTTCTTTACTGTGGGGCAGTGAGGCACTGGAACAGGTTGTCCAAAGAAGCGATAAATGATCCATCCCTGGCAGTGTTCAAGGCCAGGTTGGACAGAGCCTTGGGTGACATGGTCTAATACGAGGTGTCCCTGCCCATGGCAGGGGAATTGGAGCTAGGTGATCTTAAGGTCCTTTCCAACCCTAACTATTCTGTGATTAGTTCAGATAAGAGTGAAGATTTGTACAGCATAGCTATGTGAGCTTAGGTTAGGCCTACAAGTAATGAAATCTTGGGGTAGAAGACCACCACTGCTGTCCAACAAAGACTTGATGGCTCTGATGTATTCCTTTGGCTGTCCTCATTCCTCTAAGAACATCAGGCTGCATTATGAGTCCTTTGATTCTTATCTGTCTAATGTTACAGTTATGTTGGCCTACTCAGAAGCAGGGATCCAAACTGTGACTGTAATTCTTCACTTTTCAGTCCTGTGTCTGAAAACACAGTTCTTGAGCCCACATTCTCCATCCCCCTATCATTTCTGAGCTCAGGCAGGGGTATGAAAAAGTAACCCTTGTGGTTAGGGTGGCTTTAGCTGCAGTAGAGGTGAGCAGCAATGATAAATGATGCTTTGAGAAGGCAGAAACACTGGACTAATGCCGTATCAACATGGTGAAACATGGAGGGTGTTCAAGCAGAGCTGTGTAGTGGGAATCTGTAGGAAAGTGAGGGAAGAAATATAGAGCTGGTATATACCAGGTATTACCTCTGATATATTCACGTGACCTTCTTGACTTGCAAGTAATACAGCAGTGTCAATGTCACTATAGGAGGTGGCCCAATGGGAAGCGGGAGCAGTTGTGATGGAATAGTTGATGTAAGAATAAGGAAAATCTGGAGGCGAAAAAAAAACCTTAACAAGAAACCAAACCAAAAACATAATTGTTATTCTGTAGGTGGCTATTTCTTGCTGAGGTATTAAAGGAAGAAACAAAGCTACTTGTTTTGTGGACCAGGGAGATTACAAATCTGATAAGGGAAAATGCTCAGTGAAATAGAAGAGATCCAGTGCTACACTGGGCTTTGTAAACAGCTGTGCTCTGCTCTCGGAAAAGCTGGAGTTGAAAGGTTATCGGTGGCTCAGTTAAAGATGTGACATGACTATTAGCCTCTTCTTAGAATAATACCCTAATATACAGGTAACATAAAGCTAGCACTTAGGTATTACAGAGCACTCCATTTACTTTCTTTTGGCTAAGGCTGCTCTCCAGGCTTTGGCCACTTTTCTCTTTTGTTCTGAGTATATCTTCTAAGTGCCATTGCTTAGTGATCCTTGAGCCATGGAGACAGCCAGATTAACAGTTCTGAAATAAAGCATGACTGACTTCATTTTATGTAATGTAAATAGCAGAACCAATCTGCTTTATCCCATTTTATTAGCATTCAGTATAACTCTAAGCCATTAGTTACTGGCAGTTGAGATCACTGCTCAAGTTCATGTTTGTGAAACAAACAGACTTTGAGTGTCTAAGAGAATACAGCACTTTTATATCTAGCAGTGATATCATGCATTCCTTGTCCTCCTTATTGAATCATTCTGAAAGTTAATGCCAGCCTACTGTTAAGGCTATCTTGTAGGTGTGGCATGTATTCCTAACTCCTAATTCTTCTTTCAGAAGTTTAGTTTCAGAATTTGCTTTTTAGGGGAGGGAGTCAGAACTTTCCAACTGCAGTTGTCTTAGTGAAACTTTTTAACAAAAAAACCCTCCAAAAAACAAACAAAGCGGTTTATTGCTACACCTCTGTAAGTAAAGACAACTAGAAAGAGAAAATGGAAGTTGTGAGTGCTAAGAAACCTCTAAAAGTTCATTCTAAAAAATGAGAATTCATAATTTACAAGGTCTGGTGGTTCAGAATGAAGTCAACAAATATTAAAGTGAAAATAAATCAAGGTACTTATTTCTTATTAGGGGTTTTAGAAACGGTTGACTGGTGCAGTGGATTTTTCATCATGTGAAAGCTTTTAAAATGGAAGCCAGTTGTCTCTTTAAAAAGATACTGTGTTTCAGCTACAGTTCACTCTACTGGAATTACTGGGTGAAATGCTGTCAAGATTAAAACCAGCCCATGTATGTACAAGATTAGAAACAGCCATTCAAATTGTAGTAGCTAGACTATACAACAAAGTGATCTTATCGCTGCAGTCTGTGCTTGCTTTCCTCCTAAAGTTAATTCCATTTGGTTAAACTGGGAACTCCTTCAGGGAAGGACTTTTGCTTTGGTGATGTAGCCTGTACTATCATGTTATATTGTAACTATAGTGCTTGGGAGTTTTTTGAGTACTGCAGGTGATACATAGTCATCAGCAACATTTCTTATGTGGATGAAGATTCAGAATGTAATGACACTGGAAGTTCTCTAGTTCTTTAACTTCTCATTTTCAACCGTACAATTTAGTTTCTGTTCTGCAGGTAATACCCATGTGTAAAATATATGTTCTTGTGGTTCATGATCACGCTGAATTAGGTTTCTGTACCAAGTTACACTACTAACTTTTACCATGAATTAGAATGTTTTCCTGCCGTAGTTTCCCCAGCTTTGAAAAGGGGATTGTCATTCTCATTTGCTTCGGAAGGGTAATATTAATGCCAATAACTGCTATCTAATTGCTTCTCCTGTATTGGAAGAAGAAAAGGACTACATTTTCAATGTATTACTCTCTGAATTCTTCTGAAGAAATAATCTTGTATGTTTGTTAAAGACAAATTCTGAGCACCTTGCTCAGAATAAATTAAGAATTATTAATAATAAATTTAGATGTCAGTTAAAGAAATTAGGAATACCTTCTCCCAGAAGTGTATAAGTTAATATAGCCTGGAAAACTCTGTACTTTAAGGAAAAGACAATTTTACTTTAAGGAAAGACAATTTGTAGAGAAGAGCAAGCCAGCTGTTAATTTGGGTGGCAAAAAAGTCTGTTGTCTGGATCTTGTGTGAGAATTTTGAGCAGTATAGTTCGGATTTCACCAAGAATGTTCTTAATAACCTTCCTCTTGAACTTTGGCTGTAAGGTCTTGGAGGAATAAAATGTGTTTTGGACAGTGCGTCCCTTATGTAGTTTTCAGCAAGAGCAGACGAAACCCTGGTAGTTCCTGTGAAAGTAGCTGTGAAAGGCTTTCCTGCAGAAACACTTAAAGCTTACGTGACTGAGCAAGATAAAGTGACAGTGATATGTCAGGAAAATAAACAGTGTCCTTAAGTGCTTGCAAACTTGTACATAGGAACACCATTTTTTTTGTTTGTCTAGGGCTTCCACTCCAGCTGTTGGTAAATGTCAGCATTAGGTTGATAAATGTCTCCATTGTTTATGGTTTTAGGAAGTAAGGAATTCCTTATTTGTTAGATTATTGAGCAGACTTCTGACTTCAACTGGAGGAAAGGGAAGGGTGTCTCACTACTACACCTGTTGCCTGCATCGTGGGTTTATAGTGACTTTTCTTCCTTTGTGGTCAGGTTATCCTTTCCCCATAGCAGCAGATAGATACTGTGAATGCAGAAGGGACCTTCACAGTTTGGTCATTGCCACAGGTATGAAAGGTGTTTGCAACATTGACTAGCTTTGTTAATCTCATTTGGGCACTTGGGAGGGGGAAGGAAAAAGAAACAAAGAAAAGGTGAGAAACAGTAGAACTTAACATTTGTAAAGGTTTTTACAGCTAGAAGCCATTCCTGTAAAGAGCAGAAACTCTGAAATATTTGTCTGAAACTGGTAACTCTATTAATGAACTGATCTCCAAAGAGCAAGAATCAAACTTAATGTCTCAAACAGTTTTTGTTTTCCGACATCTATCTAAAATTAAGAGGCTTTGCTGAAACTATCAGACTCCATTAATACTACAGACTTTCCCATGTAACATGAGAAGCCAACAAAACCTGCTGTTAGTCTGTGATACTTTTGTGTGACATCCTGCTTTGGGGATTTTGTCATAATTTGGAATACTTGTGAAGGATGTGGGGGTTTTATCTGATTGGTTTTATTTCTTTTTTCTTTTTTTCCTGTAGGAGGAAGAAGGTGACTGATAAGTTGCCTCAGGAATTCTTGAATTGTATGCCCAAATTATCTTGTGAATGATTATTTAGGGATAGAAATGCTATGATGCATTTTAAGGGAAAAAAAAAAAAAAGAAGTTATTTTTCATGTGAAACTTGTCCGTATAAAGGCAGATAGCACTGAAATAGCTAAATTGCTCTTAATTTATACCTCCTCTGGCTTTATTCCAGATTTGTGTAAACATGTCCTTAGAAGAGCACAGGTAACTTGGAATAGAAACTATAATAAAGTTTTGAGCCATATATAATATGTACTGGAAGAAATTTTCATACATGTCTGACTTCTGTGCATAAGTGTTGTTATTGCAGTTGTTTTCAACCTGATCATTTTTTCGAGGTAAGTACTTAAATAAGACATCAGTACTTAATTTTACAAGTGTCAGAGAGGTAAAACCCCTGAACACAGTGGATGTTGAGTGAAACTAAAAAAAAATGTTCACAACCAGCATCCTTTCTGCCTGCTCATAACAACATGGTGTAATAATCCTGTGCAGAAAAGAATTACAGACAGCAGATGTCTGTAATGGGTCTCGTGTACATTTGCAAATTATTGATTGATGGGAACATCATTTGTTCAATATGCGGCTTTCACTGACCTGAGGGCACAAAAATGCTCTGGTTCTGAACAGATCTTTGTGGGGAAAGGGTGTGCAATATGGTTGCTGTTGGTACCACACTGTGAATTTGAAGGCTGGTGAGTCTGCCTTTTCTGGAGAATTGAGAATGATTATAGTGTTTAGTGATTTATACTGTGTGTAGATTGGATGTATATCTCTAAGTTGATCATAGTCCAAGTGCTGTATGTTAGAAGGAAGTGTTTGATGTTGGATCTGTTTGTCAAATCTCAGTGCAGTGATGGGATAAGCTTTTTTTGTGGACAGGTGAAGTCAGTGTTCTTAATTGTTCTTTCTAAAATAGTGTAAAATATCCATTACATCTTCCGATTCTTTTGAAAATAGACTATTTGATGAACCGTACTAAACAGCTCATTACTAGCATTATTTTGCTTATGGTAAGAGTTTGGGGCTGGCTTTCTAAGGAAAGTGCATACGGTTGACTGACAGTGCAGTTGTGGTTCCTCTTATTGTCTCTCATTCTTCCTGTTTGAATAATTTCTGAACTCATTCATCAATGTCAAAGGAATTTGTCAGAGTTCAAAAACTTGCTGAGATACCGAAATTCCTACAAATATGAGTATCAGTAGTTAGTTAGGGAGAAATTGCCTTTTTTTTGTTAGCTTTCTGGTCTGGTGGTTCCTGCATAGTTTTGGCTTTGTGCCGACATGTGTTTTGTCTTGTTGGGGGTGTCAGGAGGAGCAAGGAAGTCAGAGTAACGCTGTTACTGTAACCAGTAGAGATTAGGGTACAAGGAATACAGATCTAGAGCAGCTTGTTACTCTTTCAAAACAGTGTTGCGAAGTGGTATGTCTGTGCTTCTGTTTGCATTGCCATAATTTGCAAGTATATGGTAAAGTCTAATAAAATGACTATGCCAGATCCTTTTTTGCGCATACATAGTACCTGCTCTCCATCCCCAGAGATCTTCAACCCTAAACCCAGAATCATAGAATAGCCTGGGGTAGAATAGACCTTGAAAGACCCTCTGGTCTGACCTTTCATGGGAGCAGGAGCCTAGGTGAGATTGTCTAGCACCCTGTCCAACCACATGTTGGAAACCTCCAGTGACAGGGACTCTGTCCCATCCTTGAGGAGGTTGTACCAATGGTTGATCACACTGTAAAAAGAATTTTTTTTTGTACTGAGAAGAAACCTTTAATAGGGCAACTTCTTCCCATTACCCTCTCTCTTGAGAGCCTCTGTCCTGTTTGTAATCACTCTTTAAGTACTGGAATACTCTAATGAGATACCCCTTGAGCCTCCTCCAGGGAGAAAAGACCTAACTCCTTCAGGCTTCCTCACAGGGCAGGTTGTCCAGCTCTTTGATGCTTAAGCAAAATCCTATGAAGTCAATATTGGAATGCTTTGAAATTCCTGATGTCTTTTAATCTTCGTTTTCCTATATAATAAACCCTGAGCTGTTGGAATTGACTGTACACAGTTGCAGAGTTTGATTCCTGCAGAGTTAAGGCTTATACTGTCACCTTGGGCATGTAAAATGAAACCTCTGGTTGTGGAAGTTGAGTGCGATACTGGAATAAACAGGAAACTTAAATTGCTCTCTTCCTGGAGTATGCTGATCTTTCTCTCCCTCTATTTGCTTTCTACTGGGTGTCTGTCTGCCTGCAGTTTATTTAGTTTTCTTTTTCAGTCTCTCAAGTTTAAACGTAGCCTTGTTCTCCTTTTCTCTGTTTTACCTATCATTATTTAATCTGCTTTCTGCTGCTAACCCCATCCTCTACCCTCCCTTCTTTCTCTCCAGAAGCTCTTTGGAATGGTTTTATGCTTTCTTCGGCATCCAGCACAGGGCTAGTCTTGAGAATTTCCACTCTCTCACCCCTTTCCTGTTGTGTTCCAGGTAAAGGAGGAATAAGCTAACAATTTATTTGGAGGAGCAGTAATCTGTGGAGGTGTATCTTCCCTTAAGTGGCTGAACACTTTTAATATTTTTGTTCACTCTTCTGTCCCAGTATTTACAATACCTAAGTTTTCTTAGCTTGAAAAAAAACCCAAACCAAACACCACCCATCCCCATCCCTTCCCCAACCCGCCTTCTAGTTCTCCTTTTCAAGTCTTGTCCTCCTGTGGCTGCCCTGGATGTTTTTCCTGTCCTTCTGCAAGCTCTGGGAAATTGAAGTAGGAAGAGAATCTGTGCTCTGGCAGTCTCTCTCCTGTTACCTTTTTAACACTGAAATGTATGACCTGCCTGTGCTGTAAGGTTCCGTGCCACATGTGTGGAAGTTCAGAAAACTCTCTTCCTTTTTTTTTTTTTTTTCCTTCTTTTTTTTTCTCCTTCCCTAGGATTTGCTTGCAGGTTTGTGAAATAGAAACATACTAGAGCCATTGCCTTTAACAGAGTACACTAAGAAAACATAAGATAAGGTTGAAGTGCTGGTCATCTAGCACTTGAGAAGTGCTTTTGGAAGAGCCATGCTACTGAAATAGCTTATTCTGAAAACACTGTATCAGTTCGCATGTGGTTTTAAACTTTTGAGATAATACTTGCTGAGCATGGAATTAGCATCGGCTGTGTTACCTGGTATTTGGGAGAAGGTTTCTGAGTCATGTACCATGCTTGGCTGCTCTGCCAAGTTATGAGAAAGAAAGTTAGCTTTTTTCTCATAGTTCCCTCAATTACAACTGATGGGGAGACTGGTTTATAAAAGTGCTGTGGGTTTTTCTGCAGTGACATCTGTGGAGTGTATATATAGTAGGCTCCTAAGCTGGAAGCCAGAAGAGTATGTGGGACGTGTGAAAGGGGGTTGGGAAGGGAGTGAACAAGAAACTCAGACAAAAGGAAGTTGTTCATGCAAGTTAGTGCCCTTTCTTAGTGATATTGATAAATTTCTGCTGCTGTTCAAGCAGTTTAAATTAATCTCCTTCTGATTCTGTTTCCTTTTGCTTTTTTCCTGTTGCCTGGAAAACATGAGTGGAATCTAGTAGGACAAGAGGCTGCTTTCGTATTGTTTTGTGGCTTCATTGCTAGCTATTGTCCTCTTGGCTCGGGCAGTTCATGTCAGTCTTTTTATGGAGTAAGAAAAATGTTTTTCCTTTTTTCTGTAAAGATTAAATTTCTAGGCTGTGTAGATTGCTTTCGATTGAAAAGCAAGCAGTGTTAAGAATATCTCCCACCAACTAATGTGGTTTTGCTTGCCATGTCACCTTTAGCACTTTGTTCATTGGGACATACTTATTAAGTTTGTGGGCTAGTTTGGGGTAAAGCAGTCATGAAATCTAGTTTCAGTTTTTCATGTACTTTATTTAAAACAAAGGAAATCCAAGCAAGATGGTGCATTTCATGATTTTCTTCTGTCAGGAATAAAAGCCAGATCACTGACAATGTTGTATGTTTTCAGCAGTTGGAAATAGAGCCAATTTTGCTCTTAAGTACGAGCAGAGCTCTAACATGCCATAAAGTAACGTAGCCTTGAGCAGTGTTGCTGAGATCTTGTCTATTGTGGCTGATTTAACTCTGTTCTTTACTACACCACTGATAATTTGTAAGTGAAGATTGGTTTTGAGGGCATTCTTGGAACAGAAATGAAATGTAGCTGTTTGCTAGTATGAAAACTCACTCATGGTTGCATAGTGTGGTACAAAAAAATGAGATCGTTCTCTCCTAACGGTTCTTGGTGATAGTGTTTAAATGCTCCTATTTCTTCATTGCCTTTATTTTTGCTGTATTAATTAATTATATGGTAGTACAGAAAATATATTGAAAATGGAGGACACTATAATTGACTACCTGTTTTGGTTTTTCTCTTTCAGGTGTCTCTTAAGCTAAAACTTACAGAACCATGGCTCAGTTTCCAACACCTTTTGGGGGTAAGTTGTTTATAGTGTATTCTGAACTATTCTGATTTCCAAAAACTCTTCATAAATCTGCTGCTTTCTGAATATGTTCTCTATGGAAGTGTTCCTGTTTGTGGGGTATCTTTCAGAGATGAGAGTTTATCTGATTTGTGATGTTTATGATACCCATTAGAAAAAATATACAATTTTGTAGAGACATCTCAGAAGAGTAAACAGAAAAGCTATGCTGTATCCCTCCCTTTTTGTGCATTGATCCGTTACAGTCCTACAGTTTGTAACTGTAGGGCAGATAGGTTCAGGCCACTCAGCCACTGGCAGTAGGACATAGCCTCGTTCTGCACTACTTATGACTACGAAGTGGAAATGCTTTTTTCTTTGAGGATTCCTGAACTTTTTAGTTACTACAAAGTACTGCAGATGTCTATGGGTACTGTCCCTTCAAATTTCTTTTCCTTATTGTCCGTAAACCTGTGTTTAGATTACAGCAAAGGTGCTGTGTTTTTTTTAGCTCTCCATTTGTAACAGGGAAAGGTAGAGCATCTCAAACTTCAGCTTTCTGAAAAATCCAGGAAGGGCCTAGGTGTAGTGCATCAGACCGCTCTACAAAGAGGAAGCTGAAATGACCATGGGGCTAATGTAGTTTCTGGAGTAGCTTTAATCTGTAGTGCAGTGTGAGGGGAGTTTGTTATGATATTCGTACTTGAACCAGGTCTACCAAGTAGCATCGTACCTCCTCTTAGAAAGCTGACAGCAAAATTCTAAGAATGTTATGAGAGGAAACAAATGGTGTAAAGAAAATTCTTTTTTTTTATGGGGAAATTAATTATGCTTTAAAGAATGCAACATTTTCTGTTACCTGTAGTCACCAAACAAGACTGAGAGATTTATGCAGTCTCCATCTTGGGAGAGTGCTCACTCTAAATGTGCAGTATCTGGTATCCCTCTCTTTGTGAATACCATTAATGATGTTTTTTGGTTTTAATTCACTTCCTTTCTTTTTAAAGAATCTTTTAAGTCAGCTTGTGTATGGAAAGACCACAGCACCCAATTTTTAAATTGTGTGACTCATTTATATTCCAGAACATGGCTACTTTTAAGGATGACTAATAAAATAAAAAGCATGGTCAGATTTTTGTAATTGTTGGGAGAAATGTGCCGTTGATTTGTCCAGGAGAAGAAAGTGCTCATTTCATATGAGAGCCCACAGCTTCCCTTTTGCAGATGAGGGGATTGCTAAGCCATGTAAAGGAGAAAATGGTTAGAGGCTTGCTGTTGCATGGAGAATAGCTTGTTTATGAGTCAGTTTTGTGGTTTGGTAACTGCCTTCATTGTACCCAAATGTATTGAAAAGCCAAACAACCTCTGTATTGGCATCCAGGTTCTGAAACCATGAACGATGACTTAGTGTGGGGTAGAGATCTTGCTTCATGTCCTCCCATAGGTCTTATTGTTTCCTCAAATAACAAAAGATAGAAATAAGGCAATGCCAGAGATGACAGTCATACTTTTTTGACTGAAGAGGAGCTATAGCCTTGCTTGGTTTAACATTGGTTCTTTTGGTATTTATTTCCCACAGTAGATATCCGAAAGGAGATTTACTATTTCAATACCAACTGAATCTCTATCTGGAAAAGTAAATATTGACAATTGTGCATTTGTTCCAGTTACAGGGACTCCAGAGAACAAATCGACAAAATTTGTTGATAAAATAGTTAATAGAATATTTTTAATTACCTCATGCCATAAAAGCTTTTAGTTTTGTATTTTACTGTCTTCCAGAAGGATGGGAACAGCTGGGTTTGGGTTATTTTGTTGTTTGGCGGTGGAGAGTTGCTTGGTTTTTTGGGTTTTTTTGGTACTGGAGTCATGCATACCTCAAATTGAGAGACAGCGAGCCATTAAGTCATTGCAAATTTCATGTTGGTTTGTTTGTTTGTGTTTTTTTGTCTTTTTGCTTTATATTCAAGAAATTCTCCCTCTTGGCGTAAGCTGCCACACTCAGCCTTAGGATCTCAGGGAGGAGCAGTCATTTCCAATACAGAGAGAGATGTTCATCTGCTTCTAGTTGGCTTAGTCTGCATATTGGTCATAAAATCTTAATCACCACTATTCCTTTCTTTCTGTCAAGAGTTCATGAAAAGATGTGGGAGATAATTGCTTACCTGAACTATTGTGCTTTAGGATGTTCATATCCAAAGAAGAATCCTGTTCCATCCCCACAGGGAGCACAGCCATGAAATCTCTTTAAGTGCTTCTGTGAGCTTAATCACTAACATTCCTGAAGTTTTGGACTAATCTTAATACATCCTTTCATTGAATTAGATATTATTAGCCTGTCTGCTTCTAGAAATACATAGGTTACCTGAAACTGAGATGGTCATTTTTTACCAAGAATACAGTTTTTCTTTTGTTAATGGAATCTACTATTTAAAGGAGTGTTTTTCTTTCCCTTGTCAACTTCATTTTCTCTCCAAAGTACATTCTGCGGCATGAAGGTATATTTTGAATAGCAGTAATTTGGGAGACAGGGAATTCTCATGTTCTTCATAACTGCTGAGTGTGGTTCTGCAAGCAGTTATATTGCTTATTATATTATCTTACTATATTCTGCAAATAGTTTGAAATACTTGCTGTAAATGTTTGTGGACCTTATTACCTGAAATTTAATCTCTGAGAATTTAGTGCTGAGGCAGAGTGACTGCTGGATCTCCTCTGTATTGTTCTGCAAGTCTACATTTTATCTTTTACTATTACTTCAATAAAACAGTGATTCCGTTAACTGGATGCTTTCTTATCACTACATTCTTATAGTGTAGGAGTTATAGGAAGATACACCGGTGCAATGTACTTATAGAGATGTTAAAACCAGGATTCGTACTTGTTAGAAATTGTTGAGAGTAACCTGAAACACAGTGTTAGACTTCATTGGAGGCCTGTGGGTCTCCAGTGGAAGTTGAAATATGTTTGCTCTGAGTACAAATAATCTGGAGGATAGAAGTGAAAAGTCTGCAAGAAGAGAGAGAGGAGAGAAACTGCCACAAAAATAGAGAAAGCATTGTGGAAGCATTGCACTGGGGAAGGGTACTATGTCTTAATGTAAACTAAATACTCACCTCTGATTTATGAGTGTGATGTGAAGAGTCTGCTCTGTGTAACATATTTTTACTCAGATTTCTTATTCTCAGAAGGATGAGAAGCACACTTTCCTGTGCTGTTGTTGCCCATAAGAAATGTTTACTGTCTGGTTGAATCATACTTTTCCTAGGCAAGCAAGGAGAATTCTACTCTTACAATAGTACAAAACCATGTTGTACGCAACTGATTATTTGAGGTATCCTCTATTTGCATTATATCCTCTGTTGCGCTGATGTTGTCTTTTAATAGCCCATTTGTAAGTTTGATTGCACTTAAAGTAGCCTGATTGTAACTTTAATATTTGAATGAGCCAGGTAAATGAGTCAGTGCTCAGCAGTCATCTTCATTTGGTAACACATAGTTCTGGTAAGTTCATGAGTCCTATCTGGCTATTTAAGGATTCATGAAGCTTTTAACTATAGACTTTGAATGAATGGCTTCTATGTGTATGTTTTTTTCAGAGGTCCAATATATAATTACACTCAGAAATACAAGTAGTGTAGTTTTTAGATAATGTTTCTTAATTTTATTTCTTCATTTCTTTTGAACTAGGCAACCTGGATATATGGGCTATTACTGTGGAGGAGAGAGCTAAACATGATCAGCAGTTCCACAGTCTGAAACCAACATCTGGATTTATCACTGGTAATGAAATAGTTTTCACTTCTAATTTCATTTAATTAAATTTTAACTAATGAGCCTAAATATGGAGAGAGTTGCCTGGGAGACATTTGGGCATATGTATTTATAAAATTGGGCAGATCTTGCTTTTAAAATGAAAAATTGTATAAATGAAAATGTTGCCTAAATGAAAAATTTATATCCAATTTTTCCAATGCTTTGCCACATCACTCTCATCTTTTCTGATATTTTGTGGTGTTTTTCTGACACTTTCCAGCTATATACCTGGTTTATGCCACTTGATTTTTCTGTAAGTAAGATTAAAATGATTTAGAATGATTTATAACTACAACTGCTCTATAAAGCAGTTCTATTGTGTAGAGCCAGCTGATACTTATGAACTATAGAGCTGGAATTTAGGATGTGGAATCACCCTGATGCCTGGTGATATTTATGGTGCTTTTAATGTGCTCATTGAATTAGCTCACTGTGCTGAGTCTGCCTGAGATGGACTTAACTTCCCTCACAGCAGCCTATATGGTGCTGTGTTTTGGATGTTTCGGCTATAGCTGAACAGTGCTTGCAAAGCCTCAAGGCTTTCACAATTTCTTACTCTGCACCCAGCGAGTAGGGTGGGGATGGTCAAGGAACTGGGAAGGAGAAAGAGCAGGGACAGCAGATCTCAACTAACTGAAGGCTTATGCCATATCACCATACTCAGCAAAAACTGAGAAAGGAGGCTGTTGTCTTCCAAGGTAGCCATTACTCAGAGGCTGAGCTTGAGGAAGGTGGTGAGTAATTTTGCATCATGCCTTGGTTTGTTTTTTTACTCCTTCACTTATGAAACTGTCTTTATTGAGGTCAACTAGTTTTCTGCGTTTTCTCACTTCTGCTCTCCCTATTCTCTTCCCCATCCTGCTGGGGGGAAGGAAGTGAGGGAATGACTGGGTGCTATAGTTTCTGCCTGGGGTCAACCCACCATGCTGACACACTAAGAAGTTAAGAACTCTATAAATAAGAGTGTATCAATTTAACTGAAATCTGTTTCAGAAACTGATTTTTTAAACAAGTGAAATCAGCATGAGTGACCTCTTTAAAAATTCTAAATTGCAAAATCAATCGAAGTTGTGGGAAGCAAAGCTGCCAGTAAAGGAGTTATAATGATACTACTAAATTTTCATGGAACACCACTAATTTGTTTTAGTTTTAAAAGCAGTAGAATGCCTACTTTTTTTTAGTTTGGGGTTTTTTTGCATTAATTTTCTTTAGAGCTATCTAAACTCTGGTGCTCCATCGAAGTGAAAGGTATAGAAGTGTTTTTCCTTTCTTACTGTCTGATCTATCAAGAAGATTTCCAGAGTGTGAAATTGAAATTAGATTCTTAGCAGTATCTCATCAGAACCAAACATGCCTCCAAGTATACAGTTTGTTTCTGGTAATGTTACATGACAGATATGGTACAAAATAATACTGGCTTTATTGGCCTCCTTGGATATTTAGTGCCATTTATGTTCTGTTTATAACTTTCCTTTACAGACCACATTATTTCCAAATGCCTAATCCTTTTGTAATTGTTTTGCAATCCTTACCTTTAATTGATAATTGGAAAATGACTTGGAAATACACCATTGCTTTCTTTAATAGTGGCTTATCAGGGTGAAGACCACTTCATTTAGTTTGTGCTAGCTGACTGGCCTTATACTTCCAAAGAAATCTAAGGTAGAGTTTATACGTATACATACTTTCCTGGAATAAAAATTTCCTTATTCTCACAAGGCATAGGGTTCCTGCAAAGAGAACCATAAACGCGGGTTGGGGACTGTGAACCATGAGCTTCCCATTTCTCTAAATGTTTATGCCCAGTTGCCTTCATGTAGTGCTGTTTCAGACTTTAACAGGACATGCTTGATGGTAGGTTTGCAAGTGATAACAGAAGTTTAAGTCTTATACTCTGTTACGTATGTATAGCATTAAGTATTTACGGTTTACTGTTGCTTCTGTTTTAGATATTTTTGACTCATTATTTCCTCTTTCTTCTTGCAGGTATTTTTAGCATATTCTGAAATGATGTCCTATTTATTTTATAGGTGATCAAGCTAGAAACTTTTTTTTTCAATCTGGGTTACCTCAACCGGTATTAGCACAGATATGGTGAGTATAGGGGGGGATGGGAGAATTGTAGTTATGTCATAGAATGAAGTTTACTGGTACAGACCAGAACAGTAACTATATTTCACAGCCTGGTGTTTAAAATCACCAATTTAGTTCAGTGTGCATTCCAAAGGTCTACAAGGCAATGTTTTGTAGATGTTTCAGCTGTCTTTTTTAGTTACTAGTTCAGTTACTGGAAGCAGACCTTCTTCTGCAAATGGCATTTTTGAAGATGGTGATTTGCAACTCTTTTCAAATTACTAAATACTTTCAACTTTATTAAAACCATACTAATACAGTCGCTAAGCACAGTAATTAGTATTAAAAATCTTCTACTGGGAGACCTTGTACAAACCTTGCAAAATTTTTTGCAAAAACTAGGACTGGCATAGACTATTTCCATTGTAGTTGGAGGTACAGCTTGAAATCTTGAAATTTTGACTATTCTTTGGCGAGTTTAGACAGATCAGAATCTTCATTGCTATATATTATGCATCACGCACATTTCTACAATCTTCCAGTTTCTTCGTTCAGGATTGTAATTCTTTCTGCTCCAAATTATATGACCCTGCCAGACTTCGCCATGCTAATGGCGTGGATTACTCATAATTTATCTTAATTATATTACTACTAAGACTTTGGTGCTAGGCAGAGTGAAATAATACTGGTCAAATTCTAGATTTGAAAAAAGCAGCAGAGGAATGGATAGCTTTTGCCAAATTTGTTAACTTTTCCTCTGCTTTTAACTGTTCTAAAGAGTAGTGTGTTGCAGTTATAAAAGTGTTTTAGTGTAGTAAAGATTTCTAAAGGCAGAATGTTGCTCCGACTGGAGAGAGAAAAGAATTCTTTTCTTGCAAGAAAAACAATTGCTTTGGAAACATGGGGCTTACATTGCTGGATTTACATGGCCTTTGAATGAATAGTTTATTTTCTTTTCAAATTATCTTTATCTTACAAATATCAAATCTGGCCTGGTTATCTTATTTGCCTTAGATGCAGTGAAAGTTCAGATGCCCCTTTGAAACTTCTCTTGCCTTTTAATTAAACAAGGAAAAAAGATTTGTCTTAAGCAAGGCATCCTTTCTTCAAAATGGTTCCATAGGTATTAGCTTTAAATAGGTATTAACAAAACCGAACAGTTGTAAATAGTCTGATTAAAAATCTCTTCCTCTCTGAATTATTCAGTTTTTCAGTCTCTTGAGAGGGAGGGAATCATTCTACTAGTTCCATAGTTATCATAGAGACAAGACCTTAACTTCCACATTTTTTAAATAAAGCTGAACTAAAACCTACTCATGCTGCCTTTATAAATCGTAAAAAAGCATGTAGATGTGCCTTTCTCACTGCCTCTTTCCCTTTTTCAGTCATCTTTGAAGTAAGAAAAGTAAATATTTAAGTAAAAATCTCGATCACTTGTATATATTCCCAGTTGGAATTAGAATAACCAAGTAGGAGAGCAGTTGCATAGTGGTAGTAAGACCCCTTAAACATAAAAAATAAACACTAGAAAATAAAAGAGGAGTCTCCTCCTTCTTTTGTGCCCACAACTTGAATGATTTAACTCTTGATTGGTCAGTGAATATTTGTTTGTAACTGACCACAGATTACTGCTGTCCCACAGAAACCATAGAAAGCAGACTGTTTAGTGGCAAGAAGTCCTTTGCAGGCTGTAGAGGACATCACAATATGCTCAAGACTGCGTTGAAAAATGTGAATTATTGTTTGTCTTAGCTGCCAGGGGTAAGATCTCAAAGGGGCACATTTGCTTTGTGGATTAATAGCAATACTAAAATGTTGCCTATTTAAAACTCTGTAAACATGGACATAGATCCATAAGTATTTTAACGGGGGTGGGGGAGTGGGGGCAGTTGTGGAGTAAAGATCACAAAATCTCTGAGAAAGATGAGCTGCATAAAACTTCTTTTCTGTCTGTATTCTTTGTTTCTTGACTAGATGCATATTTTTCTTTTTTTTTTCTTTTTTTTTTGAAGATAGAATATAATTACTAGTGGGAGAGAATGGGAGGTACAACAGTCTTTAAGGAAGGAAGCTTGTTTATCTGAGTTAGAGCAACTTGTGAAACTCTTCAAATTAATTTTCTGATCCTAGAAATATGTAGGTATGTGTATGTTGTGTTTTAGAAGTGTTTTCCTATTCTTCATGAGTTATTGTGAATGCAGTTGCTAGTATTAATCTGCCTGCCACCTAAGAGCCTAGCATTTATTTCGTGAAGGATTACCTACAGCTGTGTGTAGACAAGCTTATGTTAATACAAAGTTTCATCTGTTTTGTTGGCTATAAAAGTTCTTGTACAGAAAGATGCAACTGGGAAAAGAAACTGCAGGGGGAATTGGCCCAATGAGTGATTTGCTATACTGCTTTCAGAGCTCTTCGCAGTAAAAGCAAACCTTCTATCTCTCTGAGTTTCCAAATGTATTATTTCATGAGTGAGAGTGTTTCATTGGCATGAGCAATATAAGGATTTTCACTGTTTTTAATTTTAATTAAAATTGAATTGTCTTTTTTGTATCATGAACAAATTATTTTCATTGGAACTTAAGGAAATGCTAGCTAGGTAGCTGAAGTACCAGTCAAATGTCTTCTGCCTTAAGAACTGCTTTGAGAATATTCTGCAGTTGGTGTAATTGTTTTATAAGATGACACACTAAGGAGTATATCTCGTAGTTTCTTTCTGCTATTAATCAAAGCTTCCCCAGAATTCATGTTCCTTAAAAATAGCACCTCCATGATTTTTAGCCTTGAGAATTCCTGTGTCCCTTCTACTTATCATTCATTTAAGGAAAAAGAAGTCTCCAGGACCTCAGTGGAGCAAATTACTGGAACTATTAAGGTCTGTCATGACAACATACTTACTGTTCTACCTTTTTTCGAGCTTTGGAGTCTGCCAAGCTGGTAATCTATTAAGAAGGCTCTAAGTAGGCTTTGAATTGAGACTGCAGTGACTTGGAAGATAACTGGTTTTAAGTAGGGAATAATCTGGCTTTCTTCTAAAGCTGTTATGAATGGTGGCCTCAAAAAGCAACTTCTAGGTAGGCTGTTTCTCTGGAATTAAATGAAAACTGAAATAATCAATGCCATCTGTTTTTCATGCATTTAGAGTTAACTTATTTTTTCAGGACATACTAAAGCCATTGGTTGACTTACTGATTTCTGACATATGCTTCTCAAACCTTCTTAAATTTGTGTCCAGGTGTGGGAGTAAAAGGTTGTACTCTCACACTTAGATGAGGTGTAAGGTTATATGAGTTGTAAGTCTTACTACACATGTATTGATTAAATGAGTGATGCTAAAGGCATAATTTCTCCTCACTAATTATGTCTGCATTTTATAATGCAACATGTGATTATATAATCTAATATGGGAATGTAAAGCTAAATAAATCCAGAGTTTTTTGAACTGCATGGAGATTTCCTTGTTTTAGCACTCTGTGCTGTTTTCATGGAGGTAGACATTTTATAGGCTGGTCATAATCATATTTGATGGAAAAATACCACCTGTGTATGCTCAGTTTCTGTGCTTCGTAAATGCAGAATGCATTCTGCAGGAAAGAAGAGGTAAAGGAAGAGGAAAAGATCTGCAGAGGAGCAGTTTTGTCAACACCTGAAACCTAGCATTGTGATGAAGCCCACTGCAGCTATTCTTATTAGAAAACTCCTGTTATAATCACCAGCCTGTTGTGTAAATTATGATAAATATTTAGTCAAGGTTTAATCCACTTACTGTTCTGCACTGGTTCCGGCCAGACCTTAAATGAAACAAATTTAAGGACATTACATTCTTCCAAATTTCATTAGAAGCAGAGCAGGTAGTGTGTACTGCCAGCCACTCACTGCATTTAAGGTGATGTTTGTTCAAAAATAGCACTGCAATCTGACAGCATGATACTAAGCTCAGTAATTAGAAATTAAAATTTGTCTTATTCTTGCACTAAAGATTTTGTGAGACAAGCTGATTTTTGTTAGCGTGCTGTAAGAACGTGTATAAATTCTGTAGTGTGTACATAATTTTTCTCACAAATTTGTGCTGTTGGTTTAAATAACAAAGCCATTGATGTAGAGTAAATGAATTGAACAGGTGGTCAGACATAAAATCAGAAGCTACTGATGATTATGTGAATAGGATTTCAATTAAAGCAATGAGGCTGGTGCACATCAAAGTTTCTTATGACTGCACAATTAGTATTTTCTTATGTAGAATGCAAAGACCATATTCAAGCAGTTCACTCTGTTAACCCTGGAGAATCAAGGTTGCCTACATTATGCTATGTACTCTTTACTGTATTTTCATGGCCATTATTGAGGGACTCTGCCTGTGCTTTAGTAACTGAAAGGCTTACATTTTACATGTCAGAATATTTGCAGGTGTAGAAGCCTGTTAGGTTGAACAAATAAAACTATTATAAATACAACTTACGTAATTACTTTGCTTAAAAGCAAAGATGTAGGCAACTTTGTGACTATTTATTTGAGCTGTTGGTGCCAGTTGATCACTATGGAGCTTACTGACTTCTCTGTATATTGAGGAATAAGCTATCTTTGGAAGACCACTGACTTCTTCGAGTCCAAAATCTGCTAGAATAGGTTTATCAGGATCAATTTCTCTAGCTTTGTGCCTATGCACAGCTTCAACTTGCTAGCCATAAAAGCCCATTTTTCATTCCTCATTTCCACTGGGCATTTGCCAGAAGAATGGATAAGCAAATATTGAACTGAACTTTCATTAAAAACACCACACATTTTACTTGTTGAATATTTTCTTCTTTGGTTGCCTTCAAAAAGGTGTGCTGTCTGTTTATAGGCATCAGTTAAATGAATTGAATTATCTAATCCTGGGTTCCAGAGTTCTTCAGAGACTTAATTTTCTAATGAGGCTTTCTCACCTGCAGTATTCATTCAGTGTATGCCAGATCAGTTTCTAGTGCAAACCCCACAAATGACAGGGCTTCAAAATATACTTTTAGCCATTAAGTTTCTGACATTCTAACATTCCAAATACCTTTTGCTTCTTGAATGTTTTGGGTTTCTAAGACCTGCAGCATGTTTTTTTCCTAACTTAGATTTCTAACATTGCTTTTAATAGGTGGTGACTAATAGATTAACTGTTTTGATTGTAAAAAGTAAAAGGTGTATGAAGAAGAAAATGAAAATGTACTGAGTAATACTATTCCTTGTAAGCCTAAGAAATGATTTTGGCCAGCAAAAATTCTACAGCATGTTGTGGGACACTTCCATCCTGCAGTTGAAAAATAAGCAGAGTGGATATTCTTAATTGTCATAGTTAAGCTGTGAAAGCCTTAAAAATTAATTTGGACTTTTTACAGGAATTTTAGAGAGATAGTAGAGGTTTATACCCATTTCACTGTATAGGAGAAAAAGCACTACATACTGTATACATGCAATCTTTTTGCAGGTTTATATATAGTGGCTTGTGGTACGTACACCCTACTGGACGGAAGAGTAAGATGGAAGCTAATAATTTCTTAGTATTTTTATGTCCAGAGAAAGCCATTGTACTTCAGAATTTACCAAATATGGATAACCTCAGTAACAAAATGTGAGAAACCTACTTTGTGTTCTTAGCTATTTTCTAGAAGTAACTATACTCTCATTTTATAACATACCTTAATCATTAACAGCTATTACAGTCTATCCTTGTTGCTAACACTCATAGAAGGAAGGCTTTTCTGTTTTCAGAAGGGTTCTCCCACTTCTTTCTGCAAAGTTGTGTGAAGACAAAACCATTGCATTTTCCACTTGAACTTAGGCTGCCAGTACATCAGGAAGCACTAGTATGTTCCTTACTCTTCATGAAAGAGTAATCAGAAGCTGAGACTTAGAGCAGTGGCATCCTGCAAAGAAGAGGAGATGCTCATTCCAAATTGATGCTTCTCTTGGTCCAGGTTTACCATGCTGGCCTTCCTTCTTCCTTCTGTTGGTTTGACTATCATATATCAAGTCTGGTTGCTACAGTAGGATCATTTTTATTGATAATTTGTCAGATGAACTGCATACTAAGCGATCATGACTGAAACTTGAATCTGAATCTCATTGTGCTGTGTGGGTCCCAGAGTAGTCTCAGTTTAGACTGAATTTAGGCTCCCGAAGGCTTGGTGGTAGTGAAATAAGAAGGTTTAAAGTTGTAAAAGAGCAGACAGAGTTTTTGTGTAAATTAAACTTCTCTGTGATAGGAAGCTTCAGAGAATAACACCTAGAAGTTACTACATCTCAAACTTGTTCTTCAATGAAATATATGTAGTAATCATCTTTCAGGGAGTGGTGCACTGTGTACTTTTTTTTCTAACTGTAAGCCTCAGAGTCTACAGTTTCCTTCAGCAGACTTTCTTTAGATACTGTTGCCAGGTTGTCAGTAGTATTATTTAGTCTTCTGACATCAAACATTCGTAGATTAAGGCAGTTGACACTGCTGAAAACACAGTCTTGAAAGTACTGGGAAGGGTTGGAGTGTCTCCCATTTTGGGGAAATGCTACTGGTGATCTAAACCAGGGGAAACTCTTAAGATGCATGGTTGGCCTGTGGCAATTGCTGTTGGGATCTGCCTCTTCGTTAGCTTTTGCTAGGGATTTTTTTTTGGCTGAGGTGGGAGGGATTTCATTTTTGTGAATGCTTTGCCATTGCAAGTACTTGGCTGTCTACTTATTTAAGTTTCAGTTATAAATAACTGTCAATTTATTGCAGTACTTTTTTGATAACTTTTCACACACTTACGTGAAAGCTTTCCTTGACAGAGATTTGATCAGACATAAAGCTCTAGTTTAACTAGAGTGTGAAGGTCCTTTATGCTGTTGTGTCCATGACATGTAGATGTACTCATAAACTTTCAAATATGTGTTATTCCAATACTGCAGTGGCACTTAATTCTCCAAATGAATGCAAAGTAATAAGCATAATGTTTAAAACTAAGTTTATAACTAATCACATTACTAATGTGCATTTACTCTGTTTTTTTGGTTTGCAATTGCAGCAACTAACATTCTTCTTCCTGCTTCTCTCCTGCCAACTGCCTAGCCCTATTCCCTGCTGAGCATGGTTTTCTTAACCATCAAATGAAGAAACAAAAAGAAGACTGTTTTAAGTCAGACTGCTTTGCATGAAGGCCTATTCAAGGTCTAGGCTCAATGTTTTATCTTGAGTACTATTGTTTAACTGAAAACATTTGTACACTTGCAGATGTAACAAGTGTTTAGTAAAGGGCACAGAACTAAAGAATTTTTTATTTTAAATGCAGTTAAAGTGCAAATTTGCAGACTAAATAATTTGATTCCCTGTGGTGCTGTTTGTAGTACCGTGTATTTTCATTTGTGTGATTTTTGCAAGGGTTTTGTAGAACTACATTAATCCTTCTTCTTTACATGCTCCACTGTAATTCTTCTAAGAATTGAAAAGTGAATTAAATTATTTTCATTAATCGTGCCAAGAAGCTCTTGGTTTAAACAGTGTCCTGTTTTACGATCACTTTTAGCCTGCCATAAATATTTTTAAGGGAAATTAATTAGTCTGAAATGTACACGCCTTTGTGTGGATGGTCTTCAGTCAGTTCCTGAAGTTCATAATTTAAGAATCTAAGTGTGAAAATCATGTATTTTGTAGGGCTCTAGCTGACATGAACAATGATGGGAGGATGGATCAGTTGGAGTTTTCAATAGCTATGAAACTTATAAAATTAAAACTACAAGGTTATCAACTCCCATCTGCACTGCCTCCTGTCATGAAGCAGCCACCTGTTGCTCTGCCTAGTGCCCCAGGATTTGGTAAGGTCTTTGTTTTCCTCCTTGTCAGCTTGTATTGTAGCAACCTAAGTTGAATTTGATTGTTGTTTTGCAGTTTCTAAAATAAACTTTTAGGAAAAATACTTCTAAAAGTATGTGAATTTAAAGCCAAATGCTGCCACATGCCCGCAAGTGCTCAAGAAAACCCATCTCAATGAGTTTTTATCACCTAACGGTACTGAATAGCATAAGCTGAGGTCCTGTTTCCTTCAGGTCTCCTTACACTGCTCCCTGTGTGTTCCAAAAAAAAGTGTTTCTGTGCAAAAAAGATAGATCTGATATGAGGGCTAATACATTCCAAAGTGATGGAGTTTTTGAGCTGCTATCATCAAGGAATCTCCAGCTTCGGCAAGATTAGCTATGGTTTTTTGACTTTTTACAAGTCATGGTAGTAATGCATCCCTCTGCTGTTATTTTAGAAACAACGCTGCACTGTGATCAGCTAGAACAGCTGCTGATTCAGTTCTCATAGTTAAGTACTACCAAAGTTGTCATCATATCAAGGTAAAAAGTAGGGAAAATGGGATGATGAGAGGAAAGTAACTAAATGAAGCTGAATCTCATGTTTGACACCTTGATATTCTGCTGTATTTTGTAGGAAGCAGTTCTTTACCTTTCTGATTTTAGTTGTCGCTGTGACTCGATTTTGTTGGGGCCTGCGAATCACTGCTGTCCTTAAGAAAAAAGAACAGTGCATTTGATAAACTGTATGCAACCATTTTGTTTGATCAGTTGTTGCTTCCACAAGTTTTACAAACAGTTTTATTTCTGACTGTAAGAAATCAGTGAAATTGAAGAGATCAAATACTGTCTTAAGTGAGAAAACGCATAATAAGCAAGAAAACCAACAGAACCTGTGATTTTAATTCTCAGTTACTGTAGACTTGATCTCAGCTGTTTGCACACACCCTTATTCTTCCTATTGGCATGACTGGAACTCCTTATCCTCCCTATTATCCATGCAACTGTGCATACACCTAAAATACCTCATTACTGTGCTTTACCCTATTAGCTTTGCACTGTTTCATCTTGACAATAGGCTGCAAGCAGTTATCCTGAGTCTTATTCTTTTCAGCTGTGGGCTAAATGTAGGCTTTGGGTTCATTACTCAGTGGAAGTTGACAGTGCTGCTCTTCATTTAGTTGGAGGCAAACAATTCTTTTCTTCAGCAAATGCTAATAGACTTTTTTTGGTCAGTGTTGCTTCCAGTGTGATCTTATATGCATACATTAGAAAGTGCTATGTTGTTCCCTCTGCATTGTTTTATGTTCCCCTGCCATGCTAATGGCGCAGTTAACTGTAAGAGTTCTTTCAAGGGTTGCGTGAAAGTTTCCATTTCAATTTGCTTTTTAATTCTGCTTTTACTGCTGGGTTGCAGACTACAGTTCAATTGTTGTATCATATTAGGAGTCTGTAGATTAGAAAAAAAATCTCCTTCTCTTGCCCTTAGGTATTGGGGGCATTGCCAGCATGCCATCTCTTACATCAGTTGCCCCAGTGCCAATGGCATCTATTCCAGTAGTAGGAATGTCTCCACCATTAGTATCTTCTGTTCCTGCAGCAGCAGTACCTCCCCTGGCTAATGGAGCTCCTGCTGTTATACAGCCTCTGCCTGCTTTTGCTCATCCTGGTATGCTACACTGAGACTTTGTTTACTCTCTTGCTATTAACAAATTATTTTGCCATTTTCTTTGGACCAGGGAACAGTAGACATGGAATTAGCCATTCTAACTTACTTTAAAGAGTGACTTTGGGTAAAGACTGTACTTTGGTTTAGCACAATGTGATTGGTTAGCAAACTTGTATAAAAGTTAAAAAACATGGACATACCATACTGTAACAGTCAGTCATGTTGAGCAAAATATTAACCCTGTTACAAGAGTGGTGTGATAACTCTAGCTTGCCAGCAAAATGGAAAATGGGACTCTACTATCTATTTATATCCATTGAAGTACTGCTTCTTGTTGGGATTACTTTAAAATACTGGAGTTATATATGACTTCTAACACAATCTAATTAGATTAATCCCAATCTAATTTGATATCAACAGTGTTTGCATAAACTGTGAAAGTAAAAACATGAGGGAAGTGTGTTTTCACCTATTTTGTTAGATGTTGTTAGTTTATCTTAATATTTTTAAAAGGGATACCATCAAAAGAATCATAATGTTTGTTTTTGATGTAAGGAGCTAACTGAACACTGAAATTCTACATTTTAAAATGGTAATATAATATATGTATTCTGTTATTTACAGCCACATTGCCAAAGAGTACTTCCTTTACTAGATCTGGTCCAGGATCACAGCTAAATGCAAAACTGCAAAAGGCACAATCATTTGATGTTGCTAGGTAAGTTGACAAGGAATGAGCGTATGAGTGTATCTGGTTCCTCAGAGTTAGAAAAATGACTTCTTGTTCGCAAAATTGTTTTCTGAAATGATATTTACTTGCAGAAATCGATTCCTGCTGAGATACTACTTTGGGATTTCATAGAATGCTGTGGTTTACAAGGAATGCTTCATGAGTAATGAATCATTGAAATCTAATAATTAACTATTACAGTATGTGTTGACGCTATTTACAAGCTCTTGGAAATTTAATTTCTAGAAAAGCATTTGTTTCTGTAAACATAATCTGCATTGTGTAATACTGCATAGGCCCTCCTCCTGTTAGTGAGAAAACATAACAAGCAATATTCTTTAAAATTAGCAACTGTAGGTTAATTTTTTAAGGCAAAATATATAATAGTTCTCATATTTTAAGTACACTTCACATGAATGCTTCTTGTGTATTCTTCAAGTTCTGCATGAAAAATCACCTTAAAGGCTTTTAGATTATTTCAAGGCCTAAGAAAAGGAATGGCTAGGCAAAATCAAATGTATCTAACAAAATCAAACTTCCTTAGAGGGGGTAAGAGAGTAATTTCCCAAAGTCTTTATAAATCAAACTTTCTTACAGGTCTGTACTACAGAATTTTTTGAAGGTGAATTGGCTTGGGATGTTATTTAATTTTTTTTATTTTTCTTGTCCTCTGGTATTAGATAAGGACACTACTGATTATTGTCAAATAGGATTAGAAATCGTTCCAAACAAACAATTCTTTTTGTCTTTGAAACCTAGTAGTATTAGGAACATAGTGATGCTCTAATTTTCAGAGATACAAGGAGTTATCTGCCTTGTCATAACAACACTTAGTATGTATGATGAATGGAGTTCAAGAAACTTCAGATGAGATGGCTTCTAGATACTCCGTAAGAGGGCTGTTATGGTTTTGGGGTTAATTATATCTGACTCTTACTGGTCGCTTTTGTTGCCAGCAGAGGCCTGAACCTCAGGTGAGATGATTTCTTTTCGGATGTGAGATTGCATGGTTCTCTAACTTTGTGCTTAGACTGGAGCTTCCTCAGCTCCACACTGTTATTTCAGTAATTCTGAAACGTCTGCAAGCAATTCCTTCCCAGACTGCTGCTAATGCTGAGTTATGAACTGGTGTGTGCCTGCAAGTTTTATTTTGGAGAAAACAGATAGCAAGGTAATTGATTTGCAGAGTTTATGGAAAGGGAGGAAGAAGATCTAAGCCCATTAAATTGAAATGTAGAGCTGAAGGCGGTTTTTTTGTTGGTTTGCTAAGGTTGTTTTGTTTTGTCTTTTTTTCAAAACTGAGAATTATTTTGAGAAGAGTAAAATTCAAAACTTCATTTGTGGTGCTTTTATAATTCTGTCTGCTGGGTTGCCAGTAGTGAACTCTTGGTATGCATGGAGTTTGGCATACAGAAATCAACTGTTTTGTCCTCCAGCCTTTTTCCTCCAAAACTACCATTTGAGTATCTATGAAGGAGAGTTTCATTACTTAATGTGTAATAACCTTACTTCATAGACCAAGGTACAAATATAGGTAAAGACTAAAGTAGACTTAATGTGTGGAAACTCCAAATCTGGCAAAACTTGTGGGAGAGGAATTGACATGAATAAAATTAGCCAGCTTTTTTTTTTTTTTTTAAGTTTCAATTCTTGTTTTCATTATTGAAGGTGCAGCTTGGTTTCACTTTGTTCCTATGATGGAGGATTATTTCAGCACAATAGTTTGGAAATAGAAAAGAGAAACAGAGGTATTAGCTGTTTCAGGTGTTGTCACGTGAAAATAGGATATGAGGTTAATTAGCAGAGTGAGAGTGTGCACATAATCCTTTTTAGCTCAACCTTGAAAGATCTGAGGATGCTATCTGCTCAGTGGAACAGGAAAAAGAGATTTACTGGGCTTGACTTTATTTTTAACCTGTAATTTGGTGCTGTTACAAATGCTTATTTAATCTGGCTGCTCGTGTGTGTGTGTGTGTGTGCGTGTGTGTCTTTTTTCAACCTTAACAAAAAAGGACAAAGTTTAAATTTGCCTAAAGACAGAAAAACTGTGCTCATTGTTTTTCAGTATGAAGACTTGTCAGCCTTCAAACATGTGGGAAATCATAGCTACAAATAACAGCACTCAACCTATTATGTGCATGAATTAGAACTGGGAATATTATTTTTGTCATTTCAGCTCCATTGATCAGAATCAGAACATTGATTGCTTTCAAATTTAGCTTTTTCACACTTTTAAAATGTTTTCATTATATTTTAATTTGTTTTCCTTAATCAGTTTATGAATTATTTGGCTAACACAACCAGTTAAGGACAGGGTAAAATGAGGTATTACTTTCCTCTGACTGTGGTCCGGTGTTTCCCGTTGTTATGTTTATGTAAAGGCTTTTCACTGTGAGCTGTTTAGGTTACTTAATTCTCTGCTAGTAAAGAAAAAAGCAAAACTCTTAGGCCTGTCATGCAACTTTACAAAAAAAAATCTTCTAAGACGCTGAATTATAAATGTTTTCAAACAAGAAATCGAAGCTGTTGTGGTTTAAGGAATAGAAGGAAATATTTGTGAAAAGAATCATATTGACCATAAAACTTGATTTCTGTGCAGCATGTTGTGTTGTTGTACCTGTTAGCTTCTAGCTTCATGTGAGTAAATTTGAAATCATCTTCCCCCCACCCCTTATCCTTTTTCTAATTCTAGTGTGCCTCCCGTGGCAGAGTGGGCTGTACCTCAGTCATCAAGACTGAAGTACAGACAGCTGTTCAATAGCCATGATAAAACAATGAGTGGACACTTAACAGGTATTGAAGCAGTTTCTGTTGTTTCCTTTTTTCAGTCTATAAAAGCCAATTATAGTAGCATTTAAAGTGCTGTTCCCATAGTAAAAGACTCATCTCTCTCTGTTGTTGCCATCAGCATTTTTCTGTTTGACTCTCCCAACTGCTTAATGATCTTGTTTAGAAACAAATATTCATTGTAGCTAGGATAATTTTATCACCTTCTTTCCTTTATTTTCTGCAAAGTAAGTTGGTGCTGGGAAACAGTTCTTGGAAAGGGTACAGTGAGATATGTGAAAACTTGTGCAGCCATTTCCAGTTTCAGCTCATCCACTGGTGAGGGTGCCTACCCAGTTTCAGAAACAAACTGGAATGATAACACTGGCTTAGTTCTACTCCTTCCTTTGACTTTCATAGCTTGCTTTTTTTTTAATCTGTTGTTGAGAGGGGAAGGGTTATGGGTGTTTTTTAGTTTTTTCCTTTGGTGGGGGAGCCTAGCTCATGCAGATAACATCTTTTCAGTGTTACCTATTCATAACTAAGCTCTGCTTGTGCATTAGCTGCTTGGTAATGCAAGAAAAGGAAAAAGTTGCTTATGTGTTTGCTAATCCTTGTTTCGCTTTGTTAGGTCCACAAGCAAGAACTATTCTGATGCAGTCAAGTTTACCACAGGCTCAGCTGGCTACAATATGGTAAATCTATCAATTTCCAAACTGGAAACAGTACTTGAACCTCTTTACTGAATGCTGTGGGCTTTTTCTCCCTTTTCAGTCTCCCTCCACTGATAAATCATTACATGTTGCTTTTTTAATGTGTAACTTTATGTGGTTCTTTTGCTTAAATGACATTTTATAGAACAAAACCTGCACTGCTATGCTTATGTTAATATTACTTAACAAAATTAAAAAATAGTATCTTTTATACTATGCACATAGAAAGTTGGGTTTCAGTTATGAGTTTTTTAGGCAGACCAGATATTGAGCCTCCTATGTCTTCCACATCCCTGTCCATATGTGATATAGCACCAGTGAAGCTAACACATTTGCTCAAGTAGTACAAAAGAAAGCTTAATCCAGAACCCTACTTTACTGGGGACTTCTCTGCCTCTTTGATGAGTTTCTAAGGGCTTATTTCCAAGGGGCTTGAGTTACATACACTTAAAATAATGGATTTGAAGAGGATTTGTCTCAGCTTCTTGTTTTCCTTTCAACATCTTGTTTGCTGAAGTTCAGAATGTTCTTATTGTTACATGGAGTGTTACTTCTGATTAACTGCTGTACTTCTTACACCTTTGCTTGAAAACCATTGTCAACTCACTAACCCATCTGACTTCTGCTTGAGGGTTTCAACTGTGTTGTCTGTTTAATGTGGCAATTAATTTACACTTGCTTTCTTTGCTAAGCACAGATGTTTGTGTTACATCTTAAAATGCACTCTCTCCTGTTTCCTAACAAAGTTACTGTAAGGAAAAAAATATCAACCCGATCATCCAGCAGATGATTAACCAAAAAATACTGTGCTTGTTGCCAGTGCTCAAGCAGGCTGTGTGGGCAGGGGAATGATGTCAGTGTAGTGCAGGATTTCTAAACATAACTCTCTTTTGACATTTAAAACTACCAAGTCTACTGAGATAAAGAATTGATCCTACAGCTTTTTTTCGTGACGTATAGCTCCTTTTTCTGATACTTGCTCTCTGGTAGTGGAACCCCTGTTGCTGTTCTCTGGGGCAAGATTTGTCAGTCTGTATTGGGTTTGGATTCACTGATTCATAGACACACAAAGTGAAGTACAGTATGCATCCTGTCAGCTACTCTTGTAGCAGCTGTTCTCGTATTTTTGGTACAAAGATGTGGATCCAGACTGTTAGGACAGCTGATCAATTATATCTTTGCCTGCTAGATTTTCATTCTATTGACTTGTTCTTCTGCCCCAGCCTGAGGAGTTCATTAACGCAAACGTGGGTCAAATAAGCCTATAATTGTCTTCTAAATTTAAATCCTGTGAACAGTCCTGTACCTCCAGATGTCAAAAGAATGTGTCAGTTGCTTATCTGCGTCTTTCACAGTATCATCAGACATTTTTCTGCATGTTTAGGGTGCAGCACACTAGAGAAACAAAGCTGACGTTTAGGCTTTTAAATGTTGTTCAATGCCACCTTACCATGAGTAAAAGCATTTTGTGCATCTGATGGAGCACTGGTTTTAGGTCATCCAGAGATGTTACTCCATAATTTTTTAGTAAGTGTATAATGCTAAAACGTTTTTGTGCTTGTCAGGACTGGGATGTT
Organism: Psilopsiagon aurifrons; assembly: GCA_025447955.1. NCBI lineage: Eukaryota > Metazoa > Chordata > Aves > Psittaciformes > Psittacidae > Psilopsiagon > Psilopsiagon aurifrons. The sequence continues at coordinate 2,689 of JAOEHY010017832.1, read as the reverse complement.
AATGGCTTTGATTTTAATGCAGATGTGTGCTCTGGAAAGTGAGATAGGAGCCTCCAGGGAAGAAGGATTACAAACCAAAAAGTTCTACCGCACATCTGAGCTAATTCTTTTCTAAATGATACTGTGTAGTAGACGTTCACAAAGTGTTCAAGAAAACTCCACTGATTAATGTTACTTACATAGTATCTAGTACAGGCAGCACTCAAAGAGCCAGCGAAGTAGAAGCAATGGCTATAAAGATAGTTTCAAGGCAGATGTGTAAGAAATGTGGGAAACAGTGAAGCATTTGGGTTTTGCTTTTTATTTATTTTGAAGAAACAAAGTAGTTTCGAAAAAATAGTGAAAAATTGATTTAATTTGGAACTGAATACTATGCTTTTTAACAGTGCTTTTTAATATTTAAGAATTTACTTACTATGTTCCTTCCCTTTAAAAAGGAATCTTTCTGATATTGATCAAGATGGAAAACTTACAGCTGAAGAGTTTATTCTGGCTATGCACTTAATTGATGTAGCTATGTCTGGTCAGCCGCTGCCACCTGTACTGCCTCCAGAGTATATTCCACCTTCTTTTAGGTAATGGGTTATAATTCTGGAATCTCACTCCTAAATTTTTATTTCATTTGAGAAAGCTGTCCTGTGACTATGAGGTAGAAGAGATTGAAAAGTAATCCCTTTCCTTTTTGTACTGTGAAGTACAAAAGTAGAAGAGATGGAAAATAATGAAGCAGAAGAGATTGAAAAGTAATCCCTCTCCCTTTTGTACTGCAACTGTGGCACAGAGTACTGCCTTGATGGGAAATGCTTGTCTAACTTTTTGGTTTTGTACAATTACTGGATGCTGGAAGTAGCAATAATTCCTTGTAAGAATATAGTTTTGGTCAATGTTTTATGCTAGCATACCTTCCAAAACTTGGTCTAGCCATACAATAGTTATAGTTCAAGCCTGTGTTTCTTTAGAGCAAATAGGTATTGGAATTCAAAACATTATATGAATTTGCACTATAGCAAATTAGACGTTTTTTGACACAGTTGTGTATGTGAATAGTAGTGATGAGTCATTACTTCTGTTCCTCTATTTCACTTTTTTGTGGAGAAATGGCTGAGAAGACAGTGATGGCAATGCAAAGAAATGTTTGCATACAGTGGTAGCTTCATGTTCTTTAAGTATCCTCCTGAAGATTACAATTTTGTTGTTTATTCCATGTGGGATCTTGTTTTTAGCTTGTCTAATAGCTCTTCCTCTGTCTTTGCAACTTTTGCTGTAGTTGAGATAGGCATTTCCCCAGCTTCAGACTGGTCACAAGTAAGAGATGTTGGGGACAGGGTTGAACACATCTGGAAGCTGCATGTTTCTGTGAACTTTGAACTGTGTTTTTCAGGTCACTGGTGTGTACTGTTGAGTCTCTAAAGGGTACTGTTTTCTTATTGGCAATGGCTGAATAAAATCCTCTAGGCAACCCTGAAGGAACATTAAATATCAGTAAACATTTCATCATGGCACTTAATTTATAATTTCATCATTAAATCATAAATAAATTTGGCAGGCATAGGTTCTTTTAAACAACTTAGAATTATCACTTTATCGACAGAAGAGTACGCTCTGGTAGTGGCATATCTGCTGGAAGTTCAGTGTCTGCAGACCAAAGGTTACCAGAAGAACCAGCATTAGAAGACGAGCAGCAGCAACTGGAAAAGAAATTACCCGGTGAGCAAGCAAAAACAGAGATACATTGCTCTGATCAGAGAGATCCTATCATCAGGTTATATGCTGTGGAGTTAAAAAGGCTTATTAAGAAATGTTTTCTTTTGAGATCAGTTTGTGACACATCAGAGGCATAACCAAGACATTGTTTGGTCCAGCTAATTCCTTGCTATTGCATGATTCTCTCTGTTAGTGACAATGGAGATAAGAATAATTTTTGGGTTGCTCATTTTATGCACTCTCAACAGGGGCAGCACTTTCAGTCCTCCTACAGTTGTACAATGAAAAACTTTTTAGTAACTCCACATTCTGACTTAAGTGGAGTATAGTTTGCCTTATGTACTCTGAAGATCACAGTATGCATACAGAGGCCTGTTTCATTGAAGTCTGTGTAACAATATATTTTTTGATGCAAGCCTTAGCAGCACTGCTATTGGGGAAAATAAAAAAAAAAGAGGAAAAAGGCAGTAAAGGAGATAAAAAAGGGACTTAGAATCATGGAATCGTAGAATAGTTTGGGTTGGAAAGGACCTTAAGATCATCCATTTCCAACCCCCCTGCCGTGGGCAAGGACACCTCCCACTAAACCATGTCACCCAAGGCTCCATCCAACCTGGCCTTGAACACCACCAGGGATGGAGCATTCACAACTTCCCCGAGGAACCCATTCCAGTGCCTCACCGTCCTTATAGCAAGGAACTTCCTCCTGGTATCCAATCTAAATTTCCCCTTTTTAAGTTTGAGCCCATTACCCTTTGTCCTCTCATTACAGTCTCTAAAGAAGAGTCGCTCCCCAGGGCCTTTATAGGCTTCTTTCAGATATTGGAAGGCTTCTATGAGGTCTCCACGCAGCCTTCTCTTCTCCAGGTTGAACAACCCCAACTTTCTCATCCTATCTTCATAGGGGCGGTGCTCCAGTCCCCTGATCATCCTCGTGGCCCTCCTCTGGACTTGTTCCAACAGTTTCATGTCCTTTTTATGTTGA
>JAOEHY010017831.1:0-29481 GCA_025447955.1 Psilopsiagon aurifrons | reverse complement strand
GTGTCTCCCCTCTTTTCTAGGTGATTCAGCTTGGTTTTGGTATGAACTGGAGTATTCGACTGACATTAAAATACTCTGGACTATTTTTAGCCTCTGTGGGTATTCATCTGCCCACTGAAAACAGCCTTTTCCTCTGCAAATAAACTGAGAAAGCTTGTCTTAAAACTGTCTGGCAGTCAACGTGAGTGCCAGCTAAGAGCGCAGGCAGCAGAGGAAGATTTGGGAGAAGTGAAATCGTAGTTTCCCTTGCGGTGCTGCCACTTGCAAAAGCAGCGTAAGAGCGCCAAGATCCTGAGTTGTGTTACTGATGAGGTGAAGCCAGGGGAAGTCAGAAACGCCTGTGGGTATGGCGCTGTGAGCCGCGGGGTCGGCTTCCAGCCCTGTGTGCCTTCCCGGGGATGGCTGCTTCCTCGAAAGAAGCGAGGAGAGAGACGCCTCCTGGTGCTTACCCGCGCCGCCCGGTGTGCCCGGGGCCGGGACACCAGCAGGTGGAGTCCCAGCACAACGCTCCCAGCGGCAGGGGCCGGCAGGTGATGGGAGTGAGCCTGGCCCTTGAGCAGCGCGGGCTGCAGAGCGGATGGACCGTAGGCAGGCTTCCCTTTGATTCACCCCGAGAGGCGGCTGCTGCAGGGGAGGCCCCACACGCTCTTCTTCCATGTCAGTAGAAGAGGGTATAAGGGATGAGGCCTCTTGCTTGGGTGGAGATTATTAATGGATCATGTATATCCCAAGAACTACAGAGCTCACTGAAGGCTCAGATCTTCAGCCTCGCCAGCAGATGAAAAACGAGTTTCTTTCCTCACTGAGAACTAAACTGCCCTCTAGCTTTTCTTTTATCTTCTATTCCCACTGTGGTTCTCCCTTCCAAGTTTGGAGGCTGGCTTAGCGACAGTGCCAGCAATGCTTCTCACATCAAGAAAAGGCTTCAAAGTGTGAGGGTTTTTTTATGCCAGTGTGAGCTGTGGACTATGATTCTGTGTTCTGTGTGTTCCCTCAAGGTCTGTGTCTCATTAGCAGAAAAATGAGAAGAAGGAAAGCCCTAGATTTTGGATGAATAAATGCATTTAAATGCCAGGTTTTTGCATCTGATGGATTTCAGGTCTTCATGTCCTGAATCGGACCACTGAAATGCTACCACTATCTTTAAGGTTACAAAGTCCACTGATGCAATACAGTGCAGTATCTGTGAAACAGGATTTTGTAATCAGAAAATGAAAAAAATTTGTAAAAAAGCTATATGGGGAGACACTGCAGATTCCCATGCATTGGTGTGCAAATCCTTTACATCTGTTTAATTACACTAAATCTTTGAAGTCTCGTGTTTTCATGAATCATAAAATAGCAGAACACTGATGCCACCGTCTATCCAAGGACAATTTGAGATCTCACAGCATGAAGTACCTGGTCTCTAGCAAATATCTGGAAAAAGTCTTATGTATTTTCCATTAATCTTAGTACTTCCATATCAGTCAGATTCCCATACGGCGATAGGAGGCATTTCTCATAATGGCAAATACAGCAAATATGTGACTACAGTAATGAGGGCAGTTTTGAAGTAGTCCTAGAACTAGACCCTTCTTGGTGTCATCTGAGTAATTTCTTCTACATGGTCTGTTCTTCTGGGGCAGAAAAGCAGACTCATGGCCCTGGTATCTTTCCATTCACACATCCTTGCTTAGGCTGCTTCAGATGACAGTGAAGAGAAGGAAAAAGGGCCTTGGGAGCACCATTTGATGATCAGAACTTGGTAAAGGCAGAAGGTTAAAAATGAGAGCAACTCTGCACTGAGTGGTGTACATTCAGTCAGCTGGGAGGCATGAGTTACCCAGTTCATAAGGAGAGGGAATGGGAAGTAAAAAGGAGAGTCAAACAGCAGATTAAAAAGGAAAATCACTGGCACAGGAGAATTCATCTAACAGCCTAATTGCCCTGGTTTCATGTAAGCTTGTGACAGGCAGGCTGATAGGTATTTGTGACAGCTCAGAGAAGAGCAGAAAAGCAAGTATAGCAAAATTAATTTATGTGAAGGTGGATGTTTGCTTATAGTGTCTGTGTATACACCCACTCCACATATTTATGTAAATGTTTTGATTTTAAATTAAAGGCATATAATTTTAAAATAAAAGCTTTTAAATATGAGTCAATGGCTCAATTGCAACTTGCTAATCTTGCTGTGACTATGTCTTTCACAGGGTCTAGAGAGGAGGAGACATCCAAGACACACACACACAATTACACTTAGCATACACATGCCCTTAGTGAAGTAAATTGATATCTCTGTTGCCTTGCTTCACACTGCGAGGAGTAGAGTGAGAAGCACGTGTTTGGAAGTGTGTGGGCAACAGAAGGAAAACACATGTCATTCCACAGAGATAAAAGTTTGTCTTTCATATATGTGGTAGGCTAAAGATACAAGAGATCTGGCTTTGGTTCATGTCTATGACCCAAGTCTTACTATATTACAGTGACCAGATAGTTGTATCTATATTCTCTACTTTAAAACAAATAGATTTCACACATCCAGCATATACATTGCCTGATTGTTATGTATTTGAAGCATCATAAACACAATAAAGTCCTGTCTAGCTAGGTCATAATCAGAGCACCTACATGCTGAAAAGATGTTAGGGGCACTTTTCTAGAAATTAAGTTTGTCTTATCTTTTTTTCAGCCCCTCATGACAATTATGTGATGCCCTCACCACAAGGGACTCATCAGAGGCCTTTTATTTTGGCTTACTCAGTGAGTAGCTCTCAACTTTCCATTTTGTCAAATCACATTTTCCCACTTGGACAGTTCCTATTTCATTAACCAACTTTTTTTCCTCTCTAGGCTTGGACAGCTTGTGCAGGTTTGGCAGCCACTGCCCCAGTGATACTCTGCAGTCCCGGGAAGATACACGGGAAGTGAAGGAATGAGGGCATGAGTAAAGCAGGAGTGCCCTCCTACAGCAGCCATGTTACACCAGGCCTGGCAGCTGTATGGGAGGTGGTGGCGTTGGTCCAGTCCTTTTATCCATCTCCTCACGCTGACAGTGGTGACATTTGGTGTGCTTGCACCTTTGATTTGCCACCGGCTCCTCCACTCCTACTTCTATTTGCGGCGGTGGCACCTGAACCCCATGAGTCAGGAGTTCCTGGAGCAGAACTGGCAGGAGGGCCAAGCTGCACTCCATTACTTTGAGAAGCTTCAGATACCAAATGCCTCTGAGGCCTCTGGCAGTGATGCCTTCCAGCCCTTGCTGCTTGTCACCATTATCACTGTGCAGAGGCGGAATGATTTCCACTATGTCTTGCAAGTGGCCTCTCACTTCCACCGTCTCCTCCAGAAATGTGGTGCACATTGTCAGAGCCACCGCATCCTCCTTTGTAATGTGGAGTCAGACCCCAGTAGCCATGAGGACGTCAGGCTGCTGAGCAGTTTCTTTCCTATGGTCAGTCATGACAGAACGGGGGAAAACCCTGACCCCAGAATGAATCAGTTTGAGAAGGAGAAGCAGGACTATGTCTTCTGCCTTGAGCAATCACTGTTGGCGTACAACCCAGAATACATCCTTGTAGTGGAAGATGATGCTGTGCCAGAGGAGGAGATATTTGCTGTCTTGCAGCACCTCTTGTTGGTCCGGTTCTCCAAACCATACCTCAAAGATGCACTGTATTTCAAGCTTTACCATCCTGAGAGGCTTCAGCGGTACTTTAACCCTGAACCCATGAGAATCCTCGAGTGGCTAGGTCTGGGCATGTTTCTGGGACCCATGCTGAACTGGGTGTACTCCTGGGCAACTGGGCGCCCCAGCCTCTGTTGGCCGCTTGTCTTGTTCTTTGCTTTGTACAGCATGGCTTTGTCAGAGCTGGTGGGACGGCATTACATGCTGGAGCTGCGCCGGCTGGCTCCCACACTCTATAATATCGTGCCAGTCACTGAATGCTGCACGCCTGCCATGCTTTTCTCTGCTCCGTCTGCCCGCCGTGCCTTAGGCTACCTGAAGGGCCTGCACTGCCGCCAGGGTTTTGCTAAGGATATTGCCCTCTACTCGCTGTTGCATACTAAGGGGGAGAACGCCTACGTGGTGGAACCCAACCTGGTCCGGCACGTGGGAATGTATTCCAGCCTTCGCCTAAATGATAATCCAAAACTGCTGTGACCTGTTCATGCCTTTGCAGGCACGCAGCCCAGAGAGCTTGCCACTCAGCAGAGAGACAGTGTGCAAACTCAGATGTTGCGCCACTATCACTGGGCATCCTGTGCCTCCAGGTGAACAAAGAATAAGTCTATTTAAAAGAAAGAAGTTTCTCAAAAAATAAATTTACATATGTACAGACCCTGTTTAATATATACTTGGACCTAAACACTATGCACCATATGTGAGGGGAGTGAAGGATTCCATCTGGGGGTGTGGATTGTCAGCTCTTTAGTCATTATTAGGGAAAAGCTCTCACACCAATATAAACAGTTATAACTGCCTGCTCTCCTTTACACTGGTTACAGAAGTCCTCGCCTTAGGGCAACAGAACTGCTGGGCAAACTGAATGTTTCAAATCTGAACTACTGAGGAGGAAAAGCCCTTATTTTCCCCTCCTTACTGTGGTCTGATCTCTGCCTTCTGTCTGTTTCTGTTTTAAAATTGTGGTTTGAACAGACCCTTCAAAAGCAGCAGTGGTTTACCTGAACCTTCTAAAAAATTTTGCCTATATTCATCAAATTTTACAGAGCCTCTGTTTAACTATATCCCCTTACAGATCCTATCTGCACCTCCATCCTTCCCACTCTTTTCCTGAAACAGAGGCTCCTAAAAACAAAGCTGCTGCTGCTGCTTCATTAAAGGTCATGTCTGAAGGGAGGAATAGGAAAGCAGAATACAGCCATTGATGTTACACAGCCAGATCACAAATGCACCTTTTCATTGATACAATACAGACATTATGAACAATATAGGATGACTACTGTGTTGATTAGTATCATCATTAGTTGTAGTGTATCCAGATCATTCAAAGGGGTCTTATTAGTGCTGACTGGACTTAGACATTCAACCTGAATTTACCTTGACTTCTGATCAGCACAGATCTAAAGGAAAGATTAGATCAGGTGTGGCTATTGTGCAGGATCCCTGTTTCATATTGGATCTCAAATTCACAGGTCAGCCCAAGTGGTTTATTCACTGCTTTTACTTGCTGCCAAGTAAGCTGTTTATTATACCCAAAGAATATAAAGCTAGCTGTTCACAAAAACAACAGCATAACACATCAAGGGCCACTCTGATACTGACCCATTAACTTAATGTGCTCTGGTTGTTAAGCATTTGGGATGGGTACTTTGTACCACAGCTCTGGGCACAGTTAAATATAAAGCCATGCAGATAATAAGAGATCTCAGGATCAAAACTGGCACCAAAACTTTTATGTCTAATGAAAAGCCAACCTTCACTTTAGCAGGCTTTGAATCAAGTTCACTTGCATGTGGAATTTGGTTGAACTATTTTTGAAACTATATTCCTAGCTTTGGAATGAACTGACAACAGTTTTCTTGTCGAGTTCTGGCCAGTGGGGGTTGCTTCACCTTTTCTTTTTTGATGAAGGAAAAACTCTACTTTGAATTTTCCTTTCCTGTCTCTCTCAGGTGATTTATGCCTTAAGTTTTCAACAAGTCTGTTTATAGATATGAAGGACATAAAACTCATGAGAGATGAAACCACAGAAATTTGCAAACCTCCAGCTGTTAGTGTGCGATGGGTATCTCACAACACAAATGCATAACGTCAGTTAGCCGAGAAATGGCTTCATAACACAGAGCAGTCCTCTGCTCTCTTAGTAATTAGCTGGGACACTTTTATAATACCTTTGGAAATCAGATGTCAGGAAAAACTGTGGCTTCTATATCATTCCAAAGGCAAAGTACCTCTCTGTCAGAGGACACAGGAAAAATTGCACAGGCAGAACCATGATTTATTCTTAGCTGCTAGAAATGTCAAAGATGCCAGAGTGCTCACAATGTCAGGTGGGCAAACCTATTCTCAGGCTTTCTGGTATTATGGGAATATGGCAGGATATGAGTATACTTATTTCATTAAGCACCTGCGCATGGGAGGAAATACAACTTGTTTACACACCTTCAGCTGTGAATGTTTCAGTGCTGTGTGCTTTTCCTTCACTCGTTTTCTGTCTTTGTACTATACAAATCCAGCAAGTGCCCTATTTTTCTCATGACAGTCCATACATACTCCTTGCGAAGAAAATCTCGCAACAAGGTGCAATAAATGGAACATGGAAAGGAAAGAGGGGGAAGTAAAAGAAAGAAAGAAACTTTAGAAAAGAAACCAATTAACTATATGCAGTTAATAAATGTTTTGATGTGGGAAATGATTTAACTGTTTGTCTCAAAGTTATTTTCCTTGTTTGCCCTGTAGTACTTTGTCATCCCAGAATTTCAGGGGAGATAAGTAATTTTCCTGGCTTCATAGCTGAAAGTTAAGAACATTAATTTGAAGCATCCCTTCTAAACTAGAAGACAGTTTTCAGGGTATAAGAGAAACGTTGACTGGGAGACCAAGCAATATGCAGATGGTCTGCAACTTTAACCTGCTAGTGAAAGAGTTTCAGATAAACCCATTGAGAATGAGCTCCTTTGTACAAGGAGCAGGTTAATAAATTCTTCAGATCCTTCTGGAATAATTTCCTTGAGTGCACAGTTTACTGTTACAACAGAAGTGCTGCTTTTACTGAGTTTGCTGGGGACTGTTTCCGAATTACTCAGGTACTTGCCCAGTGCCAGCCATGCCCAAATGGTGTGTCAGGAAGGTGTTCCTACCGCTGCTGCCTCTAAACTTTCACAAGCAGATTGATATATCTTTTTTTCCTGTGCCATGTTTTATTAGAAATGACAAGTCAGAGAAGTGTACTTCGTCCTTGGAACATAAAATGGAAGGTTACTGTGAGTTCCTAATTCCTGGTGGATTTCGTTCCACAGTTTGGGCAGTTTCAAACACACATGTCTTGTTGCTCTCTTTTTCACCATGCAAGCGGAGCTGAGTTGGCATATTTCATGTTACATAAGTTCAAGGCCCAGCATTAACTCCTTGAAACACAGCCTCAAGAGTTTGGTTTTACTCACATTAAAACAAACTTAGTGATTATTTTTGAAACAAACAATATGGATTTTCTTGGTATTCATTCCAAATAATTCAGAGACTATTTTTCAATGCAGCAACTACTGCTTGCACAAGAGGAGTCTTTCCTGATGGGCCAGACAGCAGGACTCAAGGTGTTAATGTCCAAGACAACTCAGGGGAAGTTACTCAATTAAACTACCTTTGTTTCAAAGTCAGGTCCAACATAAGCATGATTCTGGCAGAAGATGAAGCATAAATTGATAGATCCCTATTAGACTGGAAGCTCAAGTGGATTTTGTAACTGCAGTAGGGTCAATGTCTTAATGAGAAAGCATTAAAATTGAGGAGAGGACAAAGCCTTTCAGTTTTGAGGAGCTATGACTCGCCACACAGGGTATTTCAATAGCAACTTGGCTGGATGCAGGGTGAACTACTCTTTTTCTAAAGATATTTACAAGCAAACTCTACCAAATAAACAACCTTTCTATTAAAACTCTGTTGTCTCTTCCTTCTGTATGACACTGTTCGTTTTCATGACAGGCAGATCCATATCTTTACTTACTATATCTGACTAGGAAAGATATGTCTGTGTTCACGCATCTTTGTAATAATTCAGATGTAATGGATGTAATAATTCAGATTCTACAACAATTCAGGTTGTAAAGGACCCCTCCAAGTCCTGGTCCAATTCCCCACTCTAAGCAGCTCTTACTAGATCAGGTTGCTCAAGGCCTTCTCCAGTCAAGTATTGAGGCATTTTAATACAGACCCAAGACATAATCAAGCACTTAAGTGCTGGAATTTAACCCTAGTATACTTCTGAATGGAAAGGCTATGTATTTCACAAAAAAATAAAGAGGGTAATTTTCCGTGGGAGACAGTTGTAGTTACAGAGGCACTGGCAGTTTCTCTCCCAAAGTTAAGAGCTTCTTTTGTGTATTTCTGCACCAGCTGTATAGATGACTTATCCATATACAGCAGATGTCAGGACCCAACATGTGGTTCTGAATAATCTAACCTAAAACATACATCTGCCAAAAATGCATACTGAATTAGGTACTCCATGGCCTGTGCTTCTTCACTGTGTCTCTGTTGCCAGAGTAACCTTATTTCCACAAACTATATGTCATGACAGCTCATGTTTCAGGAGAATCTGCCCCATCAGCCAGTTTATTCATGGACCTGTAGGCTAAGAGTCAGGACTATCAATGTGCATTTCCAAGACTTTGCTCTGCATGGGAAGCTATGAATGCCGCAATCCCAGCTGTGTAACCACTGGTGTGTTTTTAAATCTTGACAAATGAAAATGAGCATTGTATTGTCCTGCCCTGTTAGTGAGCCTCTGGCCAGCTATATGTTCTTCAGTCTCTACTTTCTCTTTGACTTTCTGCCATGGTGTCCAGTGTTCTTCCAGCATGTGCAAAAACTGCATCTACAAAGGGCATTTCAGCAGAGTGGTCCACTTCAGACATAAGTTGTAGTTTGTATTTTGCAATGTTAACATGCAGCACCTAAGTACGCTTTATGGGGGACACTGTGCTGCTTAGATAAACAGATAATAAACAGTGAAGTGTCTTCCATTACAGCAGCCAGTTGTTTAAATGCTTGCTTTTTAAAAAACAAAATGTCAACAGGAAGGCAGTGTCATGACTACTGCATTTATCTTCATGTCCTCTTACAGCTATTCTGCACAGCCCAGAAAGTTTGTCCTCCAGCAGCCTGATTTAAAATTGTATCTTTGTTTGCTATCCCCATTACTGAAGTTATTACAGAGATTTGGGGTTTGATAATAGTAACATGTTTGCCTGTTTCTCATCCCAAGTCATGGTGTTTGTTGCAGCCTAGCTTTAAGATGTGAAGAACAATGAGTCAGCGAACCCTTCATGTACAGTCCCCTCCGTGCACTCTGTGGGCCTGACTCTGTTCTACCCATTATCCTCCATACCCTCTCTGGTGTACATGTCGGCAGACACTGCTGTGGAGACAGAAATATAGGTGATTTCTTCCACTGGGGTTAAAGGCCAGGCCCTCTGCATTGGGGGTGAGGGCTGTAGGTGAATGGGTAAAACAAACCACTTAATAAACAATATCTCTGATTAGATAGGGATGAACAAGATGGACTTTGAGACAGTTAAGCAAGACTGCAGAATACAGAAAACAGGAAACAACCAGCATGGTATGGAGTGGTGAGGAGGAGGCAGACTCCACACAGCTCAAATCTGCTCTGATTAGACTTTAACCCCATCACGCAGGCAGCAGTCTCTTGAGTCAACAGAGCCAGGTGTTTTTCATGTGGATGTGTATCATACTCAGACATTCTTCCAACTTCCAGTAGTTTTTTTCCCCATTTCATCTCAAACCCTTTCACAGGCCAGACCACGTACAAAAGCGTTGATAACATTAAAAGTACTTCACTTACAGAGGGAAGCTTTAACTTTTTTCATTTTTATCTTGGTGACCATGTAATCTCTGAAATTGCTTCATCCATTTCATTGTTATCCTTCTTTCTCAGATATACTACAAAATGTGTCTCTTCACATTTACTTATTGTTTTCTTTTTAAATGCTAGTTAATATGAATAAAGTCGAAATATTTGAATGATACTACTAGAAACACACAGAAAAAAACACAATCAACTACCTGAAGAAACACAAGCAATTCTGAGATTTTACCCATTGCCTTTAAACTAGGCTTTCCATTGATTTTAATGTACTTCATCCAGCAGGCCTTCACTCAAAACAGTGCAAAACTGACAGACCCATTGACAGCAATATTGGACATAACAAAAATAGCAATTAAATTAACTTCTACTATGAAAATCCAGTACTTGCATTATCAAACTCAAGAAAGCAAACCCACAAATTAAGACTTAAATAATAAACCAAGTCACCTGTAAAGACGGTTTTTAGTGGTCTTTAAAATTTTTTAATGTATACTAATGTAAACATTTGTATGGTAATTTCAGATGGAAAAATCAACATCAGCAAAATCTCAAAGCCATTAAAATACAAAATTCACTCATGCTATGCCATATTTGAGAGGAGATGATAGACATTTGTGTTTCAGTAGGATACATCTCTTTTACAGCTGACCATTTTGTTTCTGTGCTGTAAAAGGCACAACAATGAACATTTAAGCTCTCTTACTAGTTACACATCTTGTTTGCAGTAATGTTTCAAAAAAAGATCTGAGTGGACTATAAAGATTTTTATATGGCAAGACTGTTTATATTGGCTTTCTCGTTAACAGACAAGACATAAGCCATGCAGAAATCTTCAATCACTGTATTTAGTTAGCAATGTATTTAAGTAATCAACTCTCACACATCCAAAACTCTCAAAAAAGCCCGGTTAGGAATCTTTTCTCTATTGAAATATTTTTATTTTCACTAGAAAGTGGGTCAGCAATTGCTACAACAGTCTGTAAAATAATTTCTTAAGAATACCAGTAACTGAGAGTACTTGTTCCTTTGCTCATCTGCCCTCCTTTCCCATACCATAGGTAGAGGGAGATGAGGAGCCCTAGGGAGGCAGAAAAGAGCTGGTGCATCCTCAAGAACTGAACTACCTCAGGAAACTGCCTGCATAGCCAGCCCTTACAAACTGCAGAACACAAAATGGTGGCAACACGAACAGCAGTGGTTGCTATAAAAGGATCTCTGTTTCATGCCATTTCTGAGCCATCTTGTCACAAAGTTGTTACCTATACCTCTTAACATTCAACTGCACAACCTCTGCCTCTTTACCTCATCTTTACCTAAATCCCCCAAATCTCATTCCTGACCTGCATTCTTACTCCCCTGAACACACCTTCCACCAGGGCTTCAGTGTTTCTCCCACTCCATGCCCACCAAAGGTGTCCCAGTCTTCCTCTATTGTGAGAGCTGCATTATCAAAGTCATGCTATCCAAGGACACAAATTCAACCTCTCTGAAAGTAATGTCTACATGTAACCACCTCTACCAAGGGTGCTGACACCAGAAGACAGCCTCCTAGTAGCTACAGCCCTACAGCCCTATGGCTGCATCATGTTATGCTGAAAAAGGCTTAAAATAAACTAAACACACAAACTAAAAAAGTCATTCCAAAATTAGTTGGGTCACTCGAAAGCTGAGAGAGAGTTGGCAGTATTATGAGTTCAAACATACCTAAGTGAGACAGGATTACAACTTAGATAATACACCAATTTTACCATAGAATAATTAGTGCAGGAAATGATAAGATATTTTTATGGGGCAGGTAAGTTGCTTGCTTAAATGCAAGTGCATGGCCTTCCCTTCACAATGCAAGCTTATTCCTTTTGTCATTTAAGGATAAACAATATCACTGTAGCCTAATTTTTAGAGCTGAAAGTACCCCAAATTATGATTACGTAGCTGTGATAATGGAAGTATGTACTCTTTCTCTGTGTCATTTAATATCACTCCACTAGTAATTTCTGCTCAGCAAGGTTAGTGTCACAGCTCTCCATGTTAATAGTACTAAACTTTACAGTGACATCATCTAGCATGGTTGCTCATTCCATATTCTTGCTGAAAAAGGCTCCCATTCCTAAAGTAAGTAAAAAAGTTAACCGTCATGTCCATTCACTTTTTTTTTCTCCTCAGTCCTCAGAATGTCTGCTAGGACCTGCAATCCTTGTGCTTTAAGTGCTTCATATTGGCTCAGAAGGACTAGAAAGGCACATACTAGCCATTATCTGTTTTTCTTCTGAAAGAGTTAAGAAAGCAAGGTGGGCTGTGGGGGATTATCTAAAGTGGTTTCTAAATGTCAGACACTATTTTTTTTCCAAGAAGACTCCTCTCAACTTCTCTCTAATAGCCTGACAAACAATATCACAAATGACACTGGGAAAAGAACACTTCCTAGGACTTTCCTACCTGTGACAGCTTCGAAACAAACCAGGAATTGGTGTACTCAAGCTCTGATTTTCTCTGTGGCCCTGAAGAAGACCAGCAGCATGACATCTTCTGGGTCTCAAGACAGTCTTAGACAATGTATATCATTAAAAATGTTTTTAATCCACACTAGATGCCTCTGGAGAAACTTTAATACACCATGAGGTTCGTCTTTTTGTGAGGATGGGAGAAATGGAAGATAGAGTGAACACTGTAAAGCAGGGAAGGCTTTATGCCCATGTTAGGCACCATAGTATTTTTCCTCTAGAAGGTATGGATCAGGAAGGAGAATATTAAAGAAAACAAACCAACACAGGCACAAGGCCTTCAATTTTACTGTATCCTCAGCTTTTTCAGAGATTTCTCTGCTGACTGTCATTTCTCTGCTGACTTACATGCTACTGCTGGCAGCATGTAAGCCGTGAAGATTTCCTACAGGCACTGTCTTGGTATGTCTTTTCAGGCTTAAGGCGGAACTGCCCTCATGAAGACAGTGTTGCTCAGTAAGAGGAGGAATCTCTCACTGTGTCCATGTAAAGGCTAAAAGGTGTCAGTACGTGAGTCAAACAAACGGTGAAACTACGTCATTCTTCAGGTAAACATTGGGTCTTTGTGGCAAAGATATGCTAATGTCCAAGGTCGCAGACCATGTTGTTGCTGGGGGTATGATGTTTGCCTAACAGCCCCTGTGCTGTACTTCCCTCCAGGAGTACTGACCTGTAAAAAAGAAGAAAAAAGTACATCTACCTGGATTTGGTGAATAGCTGTGGTGTGATTTCATATAAACTGGAATGCTGATACACCGTTTTAGAGCATTAGAACTTTTTTCCTTGAAAATTTTTGCTAAGCAACTGAGAAGTTTATACGTCTTTCCAATATGGGTAGGTGTTTCAAAGAGATCTTGGTGGAAAATTTGGTTTGCACTTATGCACCTCAGTGTGGGCATATTTATTCTGATAACCATCATTCACACTCAAACACTGCATTAAAGGAAAACAGACTTGCAGTTTCATTAACCCTGATATGGTAACATTGCACTTTGCTTTTCCGTATACTAATTGGAAAATGAAAACAAGATTCTGTGTTAAATTTTCAAGCGTGAGAAATCAGTGTAACATTTAGAAGCCACTGAAATGACAGTAACTCACATCAATTGAGGATTTATTGCATTGTTTCTGCATTTTGTTTTCTACTCTTTCTTGCTGCACTATGTGTTTTCCTAAGAGTAAGCTTTCAGAAGATCTGAACCTAAAAGGAAAGTTATTCTGAAGATCCCTATAAAAAAAATTCTGAAGTTCTTTTCAGTCTATTTTGGAAACAGGAGGAATTATTTGAAATAACGTCTCAGTTTCACTGCACCACAAATGGGCTGACATAGGGGAGGAGAAAGGGGAGGAACAACAGAAGTGAACCTGGGTGCCTTGGTTGTATGTGGTTGTGGTGTGACAGCCAATGACCAACTTTGAGCAATGACACCTCCCCAACCAGCCTGGGGAGGAGGGAGAATGAAGGAGTGGAGAGGAAAAAAACCCCTCAAGGATTTTATAAAAGTTGGTGATCGGAAGGACTGAGTGTCTTTGCCTGCAATCACCTCACCAGAAGCTTGTAGGAGCAGAGGCACCCTCCCCAAGCAAGTAAGTATAGTAATTTCATTTCTAAACTGTAAAGGTGGTATGTATATCAGCAGCAGAGACATGATGTGTTTACCTAAGGTGGGCTTGAGGAGTTGTTTTTGTTTTGATTTTTTTGTTCCAGGAACAGCTTGCAAGAAATAAGCACACAGCCATTCCGCAATGATCTTCCAGTGTGACCCATTCGCTGCTAACACTGGCTGTCTAACTTAGCTTAGTCATTCAGAACTCCTGGAGTAAGTGGATCCTTAGTCTAAGGGGACTAGAGCAGTAACATACCAGCATTGCTTTCTACACTGATTTGTTTTGTATGTTTGTTTATGCTTCTGGAGTACATAAATTTATGTTTTTCATGGAGAAGAGAGAAAGAATGGAGAATGCAGCTGGTCCTGACAACCACCAGTGCTGACAGAAGTGTAATTATGTGTGTTTATTGTGCAGCTTCTTCTGAAGTATTAGTGCAGTAGTGTGGATAATATGCTTTGTCAGGGGAATCTAAGGTAGTCTGCAGCACAGAAACTCGAAATGGCTCTTGCATTAGGCTGTAACCTTTAAAGTTGTGAACTGCCAGCTTCAGGAAATTGCTCAATAAATTCAAATCCTGAGTCTGTGATCCTGCTTCGCTTTTCCAGCTACCTTATGTGCCTGCACCCAAAACTTTTTAGTCTACCTGAAACCCCCACCACTGCTTCCCCCAGCCTCCTCTGCTGGCATTACAAGACTTGTGTTGTCATACATGTCTGACAGCACTTTTTTTACCTTCTCTGATAGGATCCCAGCCTTCAGAGAGAAGCACCTTCACCCTAATGACCACACTTCCAAGAAAATGATTTCTTGCCACCTCAGCCATCGTGAGCTAGAGATGCTCTGTAGTGACTGCAGAGGCCAGGTTTCTGAGTATATAATCACCTTTCATGCTTGCAACAGAGATGAAATGAGGGTACATTTGCTCAGGGCTTGAGAATAGCTCTGAGGCTAATGTGGGAATTGGGACAGGTACCTGCAGGGCTCGCATACTCCCATCCACTTGAGATAGGACATTGAAGCACAGTCCCTAGACAGAGCATGGAGACAGAAAAAAACCCTTATTCCCACCATCATAAAACCAACCTGGCAATTGAAAATCATATATATCCCAAAGGACCTTTCAAGGTGGTGAAATTAGTATGTCAATCAAAAACATCTGCTGTTTTTTCTAGGTAACAGAAGTCTGAACATCTCTTTCTGTCCCATCTGCTTGACAGTTTTCAGAACCCAGAAATGAAACACTTTGCTATATGAGATCCTTCACTCACACTGCAGAGATGAAGGGAGAAACATCCTGTTCTTCCCTCAGAGCTCCTTTATACACACAGGAGGCACTGCTCCTAGTTTAACTCCCTAAAGCAAGTACTCACACAGAGTCACAGATAATTCAGGCTGAGAGGGACTTCAGGTCTGTAGTCCTACATCCTGCTCAAAGCAGGGTTGGACACAAGGTCATATCAAGTTGCTCATGGTTTTATTCAAGTAGGTCTCAACAACCTCTGAGGATGGAGATACCACAGTCTCTCTGTCAATGTGCTCCAATGTACTCTTTTCCAATAGTGGAAAAGAAATATTCTTCATATCCAGTCCAAATATCCCTAATTTCAGCTTATGCCTGTTGTGTCTCACTCTCCTGTTGTATGCTGCTGTGAACAGCCTGATTCTGCCACTTCAGTCACAGCTCTGAAGGTTCTGGGGTTGCCAAGAGGTGGCCCCAAAACCATCTCTGCTCAAAGCTGAACTAGATCTAGCAAAGCAAGGGTTTCAGCCCCTGGCCTTCTCAGTAGCATCTGCTTAACTCACTCCATTTTGCCATTGTCTTTCCACATTGCACATTGGGTGCATTACCCTGATGTGATCTAAGGAGTGCTGAGCAGAGGAGGGTAATTCCTGTCCTCCCCTGGCAATCTGAGCCAGACCCCTGTTCACACAGGATGCTGCTGGCCTTCATTGCTGGCCCCTCTTAACTCACTGCCTGACAGTGCCCTGGGCCTTCTCCAAAGAGCTTTTTCCCAGGCCCACTAGCCCTGGTGGGATCACTGCCAACACTCTGCCCCTGGCAGTGGCTGGGCATTTGTCCTGGCTGAACCTCACAATGCTCCTGTTGGCCTCTTCCCACCCCCCATCAAAGCTCCTCTGAATGGCTGCCCAGCAATCAAGCATATCAACTGGTCCTGCCAACTTGGTGTCATCTGCAGCCTAGATAAGAATGTGCTCTGTCAGCAGGATGGGGCCAGGCTTGCCCAGCCATTCATGCCTATCAGCTTGCCCAATGTTCAAGTAACCAGACTTTCTTAGAAATAGGTTTTAATGGAGCTCCATAGAGAAATGAGGCCAATAACTAGATTTATCCACTGCAATGAAAATGTAAGGTGCATAACTCATAACATGTCTGTCTCTCCTCAGCATACAAGTGTAAATAAGGAGTGCATTCATTCAGGTCAACACTGTGCCTACATGTGATAGGCTAAATTTCTGAATACTTTTCATTCTCCATATGAGCTGTATTTACCTATTTATAGATGCAATTTTTGCTTCTTCAAACTCTGCTTTTTGAGAGCAGAACCTCTTGTGTGCCCACTGCAACGATCACACATGTGGTTTGTATTGTTAACTAACAGCAATTGTGCTGAAGGGCTGTGTTTACTAGTATTCAACAGGAAAAGCTACATGCAAGGGATACAAATTGCACTTTGGCAAATTGGTCCTGCAATTTGGGAACCAATGAAAGAAGGCAATGAAGAGAATGAAGAGAAAAATTTCCAGGTTCTAATCCAATTTTTCTTGTCTGCAAACCAGGACTAGGTGAGATTTTCTGTAAAATTAGAAGAGCCACTTGAGGTGGTAGGAAAGAAAAGACACCAGTGAAGTATTAATGTTTCTAGGATGACCTACACTGGAATGTAACAGTTTGTTCCGCTACTTGTCTTGCCGCTGCCCTTTGGTTCTCACTATTAATATTAAACAGGATGCAGTGCTTGTGCTGATACCCATGAAACTATTTCCCCTGCAGTCCTCATTTATGGAGGCTGAGGAAAACTTGAGACTTTAGCAGTACAGTATTTACTGTTACAACTTGGGCCCCCCCACCTCCTGCTGGTTGCAGGCTGTGGGTTGAACAAAGAACTTTCTTTGCCTGAGGAGCTGCTGGAGCCTGACAAACAATCAAGGTATCCATAAAGCTGTGCTTTTGTGCATTCAGTGCGGTTTTGTTCTTTTGGGTTTTTTCTTCCACTTTTAGAAAATGATATGTAAGCAGTTACCACAAAGAGAACACACTGTATTCATAGAATGTCAGATCAATGTGAAATCACTTGAGCTTGTGACACTATGATAATAGCCCTCAGCCCAAAACGGGTAAACAAAAATAAAATCTATTGAAAAAATTGAGTGGTGGGACAACTCCTAGATAATGTTACTGAGAAGACAGTTCCTTCAATCTTTTTCCTGCCTGGAAAAGTTGTTGAATTAAACAGTTAAAGCAGAATAATAAGGCAAATAGGCATTGTTGGAAGAACGGGAAGAGCTGCTTAGCTCTGGCAGCCTGGGCACAACCATTTTTCCTCACACCCTCTGAGGTGACATATCCAGCTCTTTAAGGCAGATGTTCATGTTTCCATGGATTTGCTGGGAGCTTACCTTTTACAAGGCAGCTGTATGAGGTGTTACTTAAGTGTAAGAATTCTCCTATTCCCTTTAAATGCTCAGAGCAGTACCTTGCAGCAGAGAACACCTTCTGAATACAATGTGGAAAATCCTCAGAGATTCTGTTCCTCATAAAAGACTCACAGAAAAATAAAGTCCTAAATCAAGGGTACTTGAAGGGTATTCTGACCCTTGGAGCTCTCATTAGTTTTACCCCTTCTCTTTTGCACTCATTTCTTCACCAATTCAATTAGAAACACAGTGCATTTGATTCATCCTTGTAGCTCAGCAGGGTAGCTGGGAACTACTCACCACGGCCTTACTGATCGTTCTGGGGAGCCTTTTGGTAAATCTGCACTTACTCCTTCACACAATGAAACACTTGCATAGAAACTGGAACTAATCTGCTGTGTTCCAATTGATCATTGTGGAACTACACTGTATTGTTTCAGTCTCTCAAGAGTACTCACCAGCATTATCCACTGAAAACTCACATTTCTGTTTTTTTGGCAATTTGCTTTGCTGGCTGGTTATAAGTGATAACTGTGTCTTTGTTATCTCCATGCAAACATTGGAAACAAGTTAGATACAACAGACACTACTCTCACCTCTTACGGCATTGCTGGTGAGAAAGCATACCCTTAATAATGTAACTAAAGTGACTGATCTTATAAATCAGCTATCTGGATTAAAGATTATCTGGATACACCTACTCATGCTGTAGCATACCTCCACACTGCAACTCTGAAATCCCATTACTGATACAGCAGTTCATTGGCTTTGACCTTGGACAAGATCATATTGTTGCCAGATCTCAATTTTCCAGTCTTTTCCAGAGACTGTGAACTATTGAAGCAATTCCTCATGATTTTGCACAGCAATTTATTTAACAGTGCTATGGTTTTATCTGAAGTGCTTACAACACAAACTATTATATCAGTAATCATAATAAAAAGCCAGTTTCCTATTTCTAAGAGACATATCAGACACAGAAAGCAGATGAGGGATAAAAAGGGTTACAAGTGCACTAAATTACCTAATCATCATAAACCAGGCTCTCCAAATTCTTTTAGGCAAGCCAAACACGTAAGAGCTGGGAGCAGTGGAGTTATGGTCACTAGAGTAGAAAGATGCTTCCCAGAGCTCTGGCCACTGCCTGGCCTACAGAGAGAAGGATTCAGCAAGGCATTTCAGTGCTTGGAAAAGGAAGGAATCCTCCCTCATTTGACAGAGTCTTCATCAGTTCTTTCTAAACCTAGACTGTCTCACTGTTGACAAATGGTGCAACACGAATTCTAGTCTCAAACAACTCACAAAAAGGCAAAGCAAACATCTGGGCACTGCATCTGACTGGCCTGTAGTGGCAAACAATGCCATTTGAATCCTGCACGATAATATTACTAATACCAAAGTACCTTCAACTGTAAATCAGAGATAGAATTACAGCTGTCACAGTACTGTGATGGTACTGTTGCCAGAAAATTTTGGCAGCATTCTGCATGGTACACAGAACCGTGTTACCCTATCATGAGTAGCAGTCAAACCCCTGATTGCTTCTCCCATTATACCCTTCAGCTGCGAATGCATGACAGGGATTTCCTGGCAATATAATATCTGTGTACAGGGAAAGAGGATGGAGGACTTGGCGTGTACACACTTATATTGTGAGACATATTTGCTGTCCATCCCTGGCACACAGTGAAATGGGAAATGGCATGTTCTCACTCCTCTCTGAGGCTTAGTTTGGGAATAGAAAATGTAGATACTGCCTACAGGCCTGCCCCTCTGGACTAAAACTTGTTATTGGAGCTCTTTTGTGTTGTTTTTAATTATTCATCTTGTGGATTCACCACCTGCTGACAAAAACATGGGTGTTGCTTTAGCTATTGCTTATGATAAACAGAAGGAAGAGAGTCTTTACCTCGCAGGCTCTCAAGCTTATACAAACAGGGAAATGACTCAGACTGTTCAAATGAATGTGAGAAACTGTAATTTAATGCTATATAATTAAAACTTTAATATGATCAAGCATTTTGTCATTACAAGGACGAACCTGGATTTCAGGTGCTGGGTAACACTCAGGTCTTACATAGAGTAAGCAATGTGCTACAGTTCTGAGAGCAGTCATGGGGAAGGCAGAATTACAAAGCAAGGCGGGAGGGAGGGCATGGAAAGTCAGCTAAACAGAGTAGCAGATACTGCCAACACACACCAGGGAATGAGAAACGTACATTGTTCGGAAATGTGTAAATGCAAGCAATGGGATAATTGGCGTTCTTCTGATTTGGACCAAAATGTCTGCAGAGTAGGCAGTTAGCATACTTGTTAGCTTGGTGCATATTCTTATGACAGACTGACCTTCCTTTAGTCTCTAAGTAAATCTATGTAAAATGTAGAGTCTTTCCCACTTTGATTCTGGAAGGATGTATTAGGATGCAGCTCCTGAATTTCTTCTCTAGTTTACCCAGACACACCAAGCCAAGAAGAACTGAGACGGATTTCTGGGCATGTGCTTGTGATAATATGGACCAGATAAGCACCAAGAGCCCAGTAAAAACATCCGAGAGGTGTCTCTGGTTCACAGTTTATGTATACAGTCTCCTGAGCTTGTAAATGTAATTCTCTTCCACAGCCAAGTCAACATGACCCACCAATTCCCAGCGCTGTCTCCAGAGCAGAAGAAGGCTCTTTCAGACATTGCTCAGCGGATTGTGGCTTCAGGAAAGGGGATCTTGGCTGCAGATGAATCAGTGGGTGAGTTCTGGATATCAATCAATTAGAAGTACCCAAGACTTTTTCTCTTAACTTTGCTTAATCATTGAAATCAGTGGAGTAAATGAAAAACACATAAAAACTGTTGACTAAGCAGAAACAACTCAGTCAGGAAGGTCTGCACCTACAGCAACAGCGAATAAACTACGGGTTGAGAAGGGAAGCTCTGAACTGGAGCCCCAGGTCATTACTACATCCTGGGACCAGGAGGCCAGTCAAGCCCAACATGTTTCTGTCTGCCCTTTGTCCATTTCACTAGGTACCATGGGGAACAGGCTGCAGAGGATTAATGTGGAGAACACAGAGGAGAATCGCCGAGCTTTTCGAGAGATCCTCTTCACTTCAGATGCTTCCATCAACCAGAGCATTGGAGGGGTGATCCTCTTCCATGAGACTCTCTATCAGAAAGACAGCAGTGGAAAGCCATTTCCTGCTCTTATCAAAGAAAAAGGCATTGTGGTGGGAATAAAGGTGGATATCTATACATGTCTGACTGGCAGCATAATCCATACCCCATTTACAGTGAAAATTAGATGTGGGGCTGGGCTCCTTCCTGTTAAACACTTTTTTGGTTTGTTTTTTTGGTTTTTTTTTTCCTTTTTGTGCCTCAAATAATTCACCATGACACTACTCCTTTTATTGCATTTGCATTTGATATGGGACCTTTTGTCCACAAACTCCAATCTACTCACCATTCACTGCAATTAAATCCCCCCCTACAGTAAGCTAAATCCAGTCCTTTCCACATCTCACAGTTTTCTTGAGACATTCCCTGCAGCCAGCTACGTATTGCCTCTTCCTCTTACCCAATTAACTCATTTTCTTTCCCTCTACTCCAGCATTTCCCTCCTTTGCACCCTTAGTGCATTCAGCCCCACATTCTCACAGTCAGCCTGCAAAGACAGACTAGCCATGGTTAAGAAGAGAACTATGACATTGTTTTCCCTCTCCCTGTAATCCTTCCTGTTTTCCTGATCTCCACAGCTGGATAAAGGAACAGCACCCCTGGCAGGGACAAATGGAGAAACCACCATCCAAGGTAAGGAGAGAACTAAGGAGCCTAAGCTATGAGTGGTGCAGCAAAAGCCATGGTGTGACTTGCCTGAGTTGTAGCCTTGGCTGGTATCCTGGTACTTTTCAGAAGAACCACTAGAAGAACTATGTCCTGAAGATTTGCTTTCAGTGAAGCACTGTTGTTTCATCTACAGGGCTGGATGGACTGGCTGAGCGCTGTGCCCAGTACAAGAAAGATGGTGTTGACTTTGGCAAGTGGCGTGCAGTGCTGAAGATCACCAGCACAACACCCTCTGAACTTGCCATCCAAGAGAATGCCAACACATTGGCACGCTATGCCAGCATCTGCCAGCAGGTATCTAGCCTCCAGCAACCTTTACTGAGATGCTACTACCCTTTCTTACTGTTCCCTGTGATGACATGCTAGGTAACTTTAAAGGCGAATAAGGGAGCTTCTGGCAGTGCAGCAAGAAGGAATTCCACCAACGTTAGGGTAGACAACAACAGTAGTTTTAATTCCATACTCATACCCTTCCCTGTCTTTATTTTCTTAGCATGGTTTGGTGCCCATTGTGGAGCCAGAAATTTTACCTGATGGAGACCATGATCTCCAGCGATGTCAGTATGTCACAGAAAAGGTAAGATATTCTTGCCTCCCTCCTCCCCTTCACAGATCAGTAGCTAATACTATGCAGTTTGTGCTCACATATCTCAGAGTTTTGACCAAAAAGGTACTTCATACCTGCATCACAAAAATGAGTTGCTCACGGTCAAAAAATGAGTTATGAGCAAATGCAAGGCTGGAATCCATGTGCTTTTGGATTTCCACTCAAACTGCCAATATAAGCATTCTCAGTCTCAAAAAGATGGATTGGGAGCAAACTCATTTAGCTCTCTTTCAGGATCTCAGTTTGCAGGGACAAATCCAGCAAATACGAAGATGGATATCCTGGTCATCTCAAAAGCAGTGGGGCTTTTGAGTCCACTCAAAAGCATCATCAAAAGCATCATTTTGAGTCATCTCAAAAGCAGTGGGGTTTTGAGTCAGTGTCCAGGGCTGCAACACCGTGATAAGTTCCATGTGAAAGCAAAATTCGATCTGATCTTCTCACGCTCCCAAGGAATAAGCTGCCTTTCATAGCAAGTTGAGGTGAAGGTCTGAGCAGAGGTCTGTATTCAATCCTCCTGTTTTCAGGTTCTGGCTGCTGTCTACAAAGCCTTGAATGATCATCATGTGTACCTGGAAGGGACACTGTTGAAACCCAACATGGTGATGGCTGGGCATTCCTGCCCCAAGAAGTACACCCCTCAAGATGTAGCCGTAGCAACTGTCACTACTCTTCTCCGCACCGTTCCTGCTGCTGTTCCTGGTGATTCCTGATTCACTCCTACGTATCTGTTCACACTGTCACTCTTGCTGTACTTCTTCCTACATCTGACATGCTTATTTCTCTTGCACATAAAGGTCAGGGATTGTGGTGGCTGGAGCACCCCATTTATAAGCCCTGAAACCTTTCTTGCAGGAATCTGCTTCCTGTCTGGAGGTCAGAGTGAAGAGGAGGCTTCTGTCAACCTGAACGCCATGAATCAGTCCCCTCTGCCTAAGCCTTGGAAACTGACCTTTTCTTATGGCAGAGCCCTGCAAGCCTCTGCCCTGGCAGCATGGGTGGGCAAAAGTGAGAACAAGAAGGCTGCGCAAGAGGCCTTCCGCAAGCGGGCACAGGTACAAGGCTTCCCCCCCGTACAGAGAAGAGCTGCTCACCATGAAGGGAGACATGCTGTCACCTTCCTAAAGCTCCTCTTGTTCCCACCCCTCCTGCTGCTTCATGTTCACCAGGGATGTTATTCTGCTATTTCTGCCTTGCTTGGTTACTTCTACTGTCTTTACATATCTGTCCGTCTTACTCAAAGTTAACTGGTTTCCTGCCCCTTTTCTTTCTTTTTCAGATTAACAGTTTGGCTTGCAGAGGACAGTATGTCGTATCTGGGAAGGCTGACGCAGCTGCCATGCAGTCACTTTTCACTGCCAGCTACACCTACTGAAAGTGCAGCAACCTTGTGTCCCTCTTCATAACATGCACAATGTTCAGAAATGAAAGAAAACCAAAGAAATCTGATTTTGCTTACCCTAAACAAAATATGGGGATAAAATGGGTTACCTTCCTCCTCACCCTCTGCTCCTACAATTTACCAAGGGGATATTCCTGTTTTATCTGCACATTCCAAGGAAGGAAAATTCTTTCCATATAACAAACAGCTGCCAATGAATCATAAACCTGCTCTCCATCTCGTTTAAACTTAGTCCCCAGAATTAGTAGGCACATTAAGTAGTTCCCTGGCAATACACTTACCCTTACCCATTAGTGTGTTTTGCAGCCAAAATTCTGAATTACAAAACCTGATTGTCTCTTCAGTCATGGGAATAAAACAGTAATTGAAAACCAGTCTCCATTTCACTATTCTTTATTTTGTATAGACTTCACAGTACTTTCCAAACGTCTGTGGTTTTCAGTAGCCTATTCACCAATAAAGTCGCAAATTGTTACTGCTGGTGAGCTTGAGAAACCCTGCTGAGATCAGGGGGAAATAATCCAATAGCAATACAGTTGGGGAAGTCAATCCTGCTGACTGAAGTCTGACAGACACTGAAAAATCTTGAGAGATGCACACGGCAAGCACTGCATGGGACTCAGGCCATAGACAAATAACTACCTTCAGAATCTTCTTGCGGCTCTGGAGAACCGTGGTTGCTGTGATGAGGCTGCCATACACTGAGTTAGTGTTCCACAGGCTGGATTAGTGCTTTGTAAAAGCTGTTTTATGAAAGGGCTTTTATTGTGTCATTTTCCACAAAAATTAACATAAAACATGGCGGAAGGCATCTTGGCCTGCCCTTGTGGCATAGTTTGAATAATGAGACTGGTGCTGAAGGCCTACAGTTTAACCTTTGGTATATTGTTCTGTATTTGTTAGAGATGTAAGCTTTGTTAGCTAAACACAGTGAGACAGTTCTTGATAAAAAAGAAGGCACAAACAGCAGAAATACCAGACCTGAGGTTACACAAGAAACACCAAGCAACCTGGAAGACAGCACTAATGGCCTCTCCCATTAGGGCCACTGGGCTCTGAGGGTGCTCTCCCAGCCACAGGGACACTGCACCTCCCAGCACTGAAAACAGGCATAACCACTGCCCTGTAACAACCTCTTTGTGTTCTTTGTCTTAGTAACTACTCTTTCAGAGAGGCAATAAAAAGCCAAACTCCTTCACATGGATCCACTCATTGTGTAATTAATGCATGCATTTTAGTCCCTAATAGGCTGTCCTGGGTTCAGCAGTAGCAGTTATTTCTCTCCTTCTGAGTAGCTGGTGCAGTGCTGTGCTTCTGACTTTCAGCCTGGGAACAGCACTGATAACACCAATGTTTTTAGTTGCTGCTCAAATGTTTACACTGACCAAGGACTTTCTGAGCCCCGTGTTCTGCCAGGGAGGAGGGAAAGCCGGGAGGAAGCAGAGACAGGACACCTGACCCAAACTGACCAAAGAGGTATTCCATACCACAGCACGTCATGCCCAGTATATAAACTGGGGGCAGTTACCTGGAAGGGTTAGATCACTGCTGGGTCAGGCTGGGTATTGGTCGGAGGATGGTGAGAGGTTGCATTCTCTTCCCTTGTTATTTCCCTTATCATTATTGTTACTGGTGGTAGCAGCAGTGGTTTGTGTTATACCTTAGTTACTGGGCTGTTCTTACCTCAACCCGTGGGAATTACATTCTTTCTATTCTCCTCTCCATCCCCCTGGGAGCAGGGGAAGAAGCAGAGGAGTGAGAGACTGGGTGGTTCTGGGTCGCTGTCTGGGCTTAAACCATGGCATAAACCAATACTGAAATAAGGAACAACCCCCCCTTTCTTGTTCAGCTGTGGTTCTGTAGGTCTCCATGCACTTGAACTCAAGTAAACCTCTGCTCCTAATGAATATCCTGCTGAACTTCTTATCTATGTATATCGCTTTTCTAAAAATCGAGAATGGAAAAAAGCATCTCCTCAGGCTGGGAAAGAAATCCTCTCCTACTTTTTAAAACTAAAGCTGTAGCTTTGCTAGGTAACGCCTGCTCCCTTGCTGGATGTGTGTCACGTCTGCTGCAGCTGGTGGCTGTGCCCAGGCTCCTGGTGTTCCTCTTTGACTGAGGTGTTTGTGACAGAGCTAGTGGACATCTTCTGAATGTACTGCCATGCACTGAAGCAAGGCTGTGTACAGACGAAGCATGATTTCTCACTTTAAAAAGCCATCCTTTTAAAGAATGGGAGAAGTGATATTCCCATATAATCGCGTGCCTGGATCATTAATGTGGCCTAGAGAACAAACTCCCTGTGCTGGCTGACAGCTCTGGCAACCATCACATCCAGAAGGCGGGATAAAAACCTCCGGGGACGGCTGCCAAGTGCCATTGCCTGGCAGAACATACATCCACCGCTGGACTCGGAAAGGGTGACGAGATGTTCCCCTACCTTCCGCTGTTTCAGTCCCGCAGTACTGCCCAACCTCCTCCTCGCCCACACGCGCGGCCGCTGCAGTGCCCGCCCCGAGCGGGGCAGCCGAGGCGATGGCTGCCCCCTAGCGGCCGACGCGCCTGCAGCCCGGCGCGCGGCGGGACTACAGTTCCCGTGAGGCAGCGCGGGCGGGGCGGAATGCGTCACCACCGCGCTGGCTGCTGGGAAGAAGCTCGGTGTGTTTTCACCATGGCGGCCGTGGCGGCGTTGCGCGTATCTGGGCGGCGGCTGGGTTTTAATGCTGTGGCGAGCAGGACCTTCTGGGGTCGTGTGAGGTAGCGCCGGGGAAGGGGAGCATGGCCGTGCTGTGGCCTTTAGAGCGCCATGGGTCGTGGGACCCGCGGCCTGCGGCGGGTGTCGTCGCGTCCCCGCCGAGGGTGCGCTGCCTGCGGGTGGGCGCGGCGGTGCGGAGCTCGGCCTTTCAGTGCTCCCACCGGCTTCGGTGAGGGAGCTCGGGGCTGTGCAAAAGGACATGCTTCAGGGCAGTGCTATAACGGAATGAAAACCAGTCAGTTTTATATCACCTTTTAGGTGAAACCATGCGTGTGTTGCTAACTAGATTGTGGCATTTGGGCAAGTCGGGTAACTTGGGGTAGGCTTTAATTCTGTAGTTAAAACTAGTGCTTTATGTACATAGCTATATATGTATGGCAGTGATTTTTTTCTATAGTAGTAGTTATTTTCTGTTATCCTTTTTTCACAACAGATTAAAAAATGAAGGTATAACTGAGAAAATAAGTCACTAATCTGCTTAAAAATCTGTTTGTTCTCAGACCAAACAAATAAGCTGGACAGGTCACTGCTGTGTAGAGACAGTGTGGCAGTTTGGGGGAGAACCAAACATCTAGGCCACACATTTTTGTTCTTGTGTAAGTAATGAGTCTGCAGTGTCTACAGAAGGTATAAACGTCTCCAGGCAATGTTAGTCGAATATCAAAAGACTATGAATAGAAATGTGCTCTGATTCAGTCTTAAGTAACCCAGTACTTCTGTCTGGAGCCAACAGGAAGGAAGAGAAAGAAGTAGAAGCAGACAAAGTAATTAACGAAGAGAAAAATGAACCCAGCCTGATCTGTCCCCCACCACGCAGCAAAAGCTATCATCCTCCGGAGAATATACAGAGCTACCTTGAGTCTCGTGTCAGGGAGATTTTTGGACCTTCGCTTCCTGATAATTGGCAGCAGGCATCTCTCAAAGATAAGAGGTTAAAGTATCTCCTGCTGGCTCAGCTGGCAGCAGAACTTGGTCACGCTGTCCCCAATTCACAGCTGTACCTGATGCGCAGTGCTGAGGATGTCTTGAATTTCTATAGCACTCCTGTGAAGGATGCGTCCAAGTTTGATGAACTGTGTGCTGCAAAGCTACCCCCAAACCTGAAGATTAACTGGGAGCAGTGAGTTGCACCATGGAACATTACTTTGCTTTGCTTGTGTTTGTAAGACAGGGCTGCAGAGGGGAAGCAGAGCCCTCTCATTGTAGGAACTGAGTATATGAATATCACTAATAAAAGTTCATTTAGTTGTCTTTGGGTTTCATGGTTTATTTTATGTAAGAAAAGAAGCAGAAGTTGTTCTTGTGAAACAGTGATATGATGTGTGCCATAATGGTACTAACATGCTTTCTGCCCTCTACTGTGCTGTCCAACAGTTAAGAGAATCTAGTGAGGTTAGCCAGAGGACCAGCCCCCCAGTTTCTTCCCCATGTCTCAGACCTCTTGTCTTTGATTTTGCACTGTGTACTGGGCTTTTGTGAGTGCAGCTGGTGTCAGAAGCCCTGCTCTGTTCAACCACTGAGACTGGCATGGCCAGCAAACTTGGGCATAAAGGGGGAGGTAAGCCATATTTTTGTATTCTCTTCTTTTTTTTTGTTACTCTTTTGTGCTCGAGATTGAAAAGAAGACCCTGTTAGCAGTAATTCTTTAGAAGCAATCACAGTTGCCATCTTAACTTGTTCTACTTAAAGTTGGTACATGAAGATAGTGCCAACTGGCATTCTGAAATCTTGTAACTCAGTAACTGTGAACTCTCCAGCAGCCCTACAAAAACTGCCATCAAGGCAGCCTGTAGAATTTTTCTGTGCTCAAGACTTGTCTTCATGTAAGCTCTGTTGCTCTTTCTAACAGCTGTTAGTTCTTCTTCCATGTTCTATATGTTAGGTTTTTAATTTCTTCCCTGCAGCTGGTGTAGGTTTCCTTTTAATCAGAGCAAGCAGTGAAATCAGGATGACAACAAAATACATGCATCAGTCTTGAAATGTGTGGTGCTTTGTGAATGTATTCTACAAAGCAGGTTGATGGTGAGGTTGGATTCTGCATGTGTGGTATTTCTGGGGATGGTCCAGAAAGACCCTGGTTGCGCCTCTCGCTCTCCTGAACTGCTCCCCTGGTTTCTTTGAAATTACAGATACCTGAAGCATGTTTGGAAACTGCTTCTTTCATGTACTAACAGTGCTCAACAGATTTCTTAAGTGCTGGTTTCCTGCAGCTATGAAGAAATTTAAGAAACCCATTCTTTTCTTCTTTTGACTCCTCGGGAATTACTGAATAGCCTGAGCGTACAACTACATGCTCCACTGCATGGTGGACATGAGGGAGTGGTTGTATTTCACTGGTCGCTGTGGAAGGCTGGCTGTTCACAAATCTCTTCCCTGTTGCTTATGGAAACAACTGATTAATAGGTAGATCTGTGTAATCTGCTTCAGAGCTTGTTTGAGAGCAGTGAATTGGAAGTATTTTTTAGTGAAATGGTGTCTTTCCATCAAAGAAAGGATGCTTAAGTCTTATTTCCTCTTACTCAGTACTCATTAAAAACACTTGCAGTGATAGTTGCACTTTCTGCTCCCCCCTTCCCAACCTAGTGTTCAACTCCCAGCATTCAACTTTCATAGCTCATATAACGTGATTAGAGGAGAGAGTGAAAAACAGAAGAATAGGAGAAAGACTGAAAAAGAGATAGGCAAGAAAGGAGCGTGACAACAGCCTCATGCTAGAGGATAAGCGGAGACAGGACAAGTACCACTACCCATTTTGTGGAAGCTACTGACCAAAACTACAAGATGCATGCTGTGGTAGCAGTGCACTTGGGAGGAGCACAGCCTCAGGGGAACCTGATTGAGAAACATGGGCTACATAATGTAACTTCTTTTTCTTAGAATTCAACCTACTGCTAGCCCTTTGCAGTGTGTGTTAAGACTTACGTGCTGCTGACAGGGCATACTGACTGGATGCTCATTTATGCTAAAGGCTTTCCTACAGTGTGTCATCCTGCTAACACAGCAGAACAAGGACTAGTTCCACAGCCAAATTTATTCAGCAGAAACTTCCCTGTGGAATTTGATCAAATTGTGGGATCCAGAGCACTATTGATGCCTCCTCATGGTCACAAAAAGCCTGCACAGCCCAAGTTTGAAGACTGAAGTGGACATCAGTAGAGTCAGAAGAAAATAGCAACCTGGAAGAAACACTGCAAGACCCGACAGGTAGTCCAAATGACAGACCAGGCTACATGTTTTGTTTTTTGATACTTTTTCTTTGCATCTGTTTTGGAAAAAATATACAAAAAAAGCCAAGAAGAACCAACATGGAAATGTGAGGTAAACATTCCAGTAAAAGTACAGACAAAGGCTTCATTTTTTAAAAGGGGACACACAGCAGTCATCACCATGCTAGAAGAATGAGATGCAGGAAAATCCTAGGAACAGTGAAAAGTCATGTAATGAAGCCTTGCCCCCAGTTTTAGCCATAATAAAGGGGCTCTTTTCTGTTCTTGGGGGGGGGGGGGGGGGGGGGGGGGGGGGGGGGGGGGGGGGGGGGGGGGGGGGGGGGGGGGGGGGGGGGGGG
>JAOEHY010017829.1:0-23985 GCA_025447955.1 Psilopsiagon aurifrons | reverse complement strand
CCCCACCCCACCCCAAAATGTGTAAAAAATCACTTATTTTTTTGAATGGAACTTTTTTTCAAGTTGATGAGAGAACACAGGGGAATCATACGGTAAAGCCAGAAATTACTGAGGGATACCTCAGCTGTTATGTTGGGTGCCCTTAGGAGCACAAATAGCAGCCAGATACATATTTCCCACTAAAAACTGATAGAATTTGGGTGCTATGTTATTTGAAAGCTTTTGAAAAAAACATGGATGCAGAAACATGATAAAAAGGGCACTTGTCTTCTACTAAACCTTTCTCAGCACCTCCTGATGAGGTCTGCCATTTTCTCCACCACAGGTCAGACTTTTAAGAGAAGTTTATACATTCATGCATTTGTTGTTGTAGAGTTGTCTTAACTGTATTACAGCAGCTGTAGGACTGTATAAACTTCTTGACGTAAAAGCAGTAACATCTGAGTATAAGTTCTCTAATGGATCAGAGAGCTGGGTAAAGTCACATCCTTTCACAAACCTCTCGATCTCACAGCCTGCTTTTCTTTTGAGTATCTATGAATTGTTATTATTCAAGTTAAACTACATAAGGTATTGGTTTCCATGTAGTCAATAAACTAACAAGACCAACGGTAATATTTAATATTAAGGTATGAAAAAATGTGAAAAAAATATTTCTTTCTACACTTCTAGGAAGAAAGTCCTCCATTATCCCTGCAGCTACAATCAAATGAATTTTTGGAGATTTTTCAGTTCCACAGTGGAAAATCACTAACAGCAACAATTCACCACCACCGCTCAAGTGGAAGTTAAACACCTTGCGCTGAAGCACCATGAAGGTTGACAGAACACTCCTGATCTCTTCCGTACCGACTCCAGGGACAGAAGTCTGAGTTTTTTGCCTTTTTCCAAGCAGTGGTCAATCCCTTATTCTACATATGTTAAATTTCCTGTCTACCACCTGTCACACAGAGATTTTTATGCCTTCATATTATTAAAAGTAAAGTTTTACTGGTAACACTTCAAGTCAGAATATTGTCAGATTTTGACATAAATTTGCATGTACTTCTTACAATGTCCGGAAATGTTGCCTTTTAAATTTACACCTACTGAACAAATATTTTTCAGATTAAAAACATATAATTCACAATAAAAGACAACTTTGACCCATGTAATTCTTTAAATCAGTATTCCTAAGGTATATAAATTATATGAAATAGCTAAGAAAAACACAAATTTGAATGCATTTATATTATGTATGAATTTATTTTTTAAGTAAAGCTAAAAATGTACTTAATTTAAACATCTACCAATGGTAGGTAATCTTCAAAATGTTATATATATATGTGTCATCTTCAAGCTAAATTTATTTGCATAAAGGAATAAATAAACCATAAGATTATATGAAAACACATAAATTAACAGAAAATTCCTACAAAGTTACTTTTTAAAAGACACTAAGCAAGCAAAATTATTAACTAAAGAAGAAAGGATTTGTTTTCTCCAGTTGGACTTATTATGATCCATGATATATCTTTTTAAAATTTATATACTGTTCTATTATTAGTCTGAAATTAGGCTATATACCAGTGTAGACAGCCCACTAACCAAAAAGACAGTTGTTTATTAATTTACAATAGCCTTTATCCAAAATCTGTTAGAATCAATAGAAACACTCCCACAGCTTTCACATGCATTTTAGAGGCAATTCATCTTTTATATCATTTGCAGACTATCTTTCCCATAGAAATAATAAGTTCTGTAAATAGTATGATAAATAAAAAATACCATAATGACTTAATATCTCTTACTGATTTTGGAAATATTAAACTGGATTTGTTTCTTAAATAATACTTAGTGAATAATTGCTGACAGTACTTACTTTTCTCTAGCACAGGTCCCAGAATATATTTTCTTTGTAGCCACTAAATGAATTACTGGCAAACTAAGTCCATGAAGCCAGTGAGGAATAAAGTTTGGAAACGTATAGTAGGGAATTGAGTAGTCTGCCTTTTCCCAGTTCATACAGTCATTATCCAGAGCACTTGTTACTGGAGGTAAAGTGCTAATAAATAAGTATTAGATAGGTCTAGATGATTTAGATACACAGTCTAAAAGTCCTGCATTCTTATGAGGGAGGATTGTGTTCATGAGTGTACTGTTTTTGCAGCTCCCTGGGTCTCTCGAAATAGTGGTGCTTTTTTTTCCTTTTTATTTCAGGAAACCTACTTGTGGAAACACTTATGTAAATTTGACAAGATGCTCAGATTTTGGTTCAGATTTTCATTTTGAAAATCAAATATAAACCCAGACTAGTCATATTTCAAAATGATCATCATTCACCAAAAGAGAATGCTACATACAGATCCTTAGGTATCTATATCAAATTAGTAGGCCACAGAAAAGCAGTCT
The DNA here is from genome assembly GCA_025447955.1 of Psilopsiagon aurifrons. Lineage (NCBI taxonomy): Eukaryota > Metazoa > Chordata > Aves > Psittaciformes > Psittacidae > Psilopsiagon > Psilopsiagon aurifrons. Next base: position 21,594 of record JAOEHY010017829.1, on the reverse strand, counting down.
GTTTTTCTATGTTTCTGCCTGTATTTCCTATTTAAGTTACCACTGATAAACAATTAGTATTGCAATAATTCTTTCATAATTAGTACAAAATATCTTTGAATACAATCAAATTTAAAAAAAATAACACAAAACCAACAACATTACTCAAAAAAATCTCCAATTTACACAAATCGTATTATTATTCTTTACTGTGAAAGAACGGTGCCATTCTAAAATAGTTAACATTGAAATAATTTAGATTGCTAAGAGCAGCTGACATCAGGCTAGGGCAAATAGTTAATATCAGCTTTATCTTCTCAACAACAGAAAAGAGCCACAACAGAAAAAGTGCACAGGTGCCAGATCAATTTGCCATTATCTGCTTATTCAAAGAAATCCTTTCCCATGGTCCCTTATTAAACCACACTGCAGCTAAACCAAACAATTTCTCAGCTCTGTAAGAGGTGACGGTGTCAAACTTATGAAACAAAAAGAACGTGCTACATGTTGCCAGGGGACTTGACAATGACAGGAACAGGCTGACCTAACAAATGTAGTAATATAGGAAACTTCACTGTGAAACACAGCCACCAATGTAAGGCAATAAGAGCAGACACTAGCAAGCAGACTCCAGATATGAATCATACATTGGAGAAGGAGATGCATTTCCATCAGTCCATCCCCAGTCTCTTCCTCTCACTGCCTCTTCAGCAGCAACTGCTGCACTGCACACCCTCCTGCTGCCTGTGGGACAGGGTCTCAGCATGCCTGAGTCCCACACTGTGTCAGAGCACACATCCCTGTGCTCTCTGGAACACTGTGACACTTGCTACTGTCTCTTAAAGCAGCAGGGAAATAAAAACCCTTGCAAGCACAGGAATTGCTATGTCAGTCAAGGCAGTGTTTCATCACATATTGCTGTCTGGCAGCAGCTATTAACAGGAAAACCAAGGTGTTCTTTGCAAAATAATCTGTCTAAACAGAGTGGGTTTTGTAGTTCCCCACTAAAAAGGGGGTTGTCGTTAGGAGCAGGAAGGTTAATATCCAAATTTGTCTGAATTCCTTCTTCATCTTTAGAAATCTAACACTGGGCGCTGTGAATATCTGTGTGAATACTGACATCCTTTGTAAAAACAGACATATTGTGCTGATGATAACCACTAGCAATGAGTCCCACAGGGTAATCGTACATCTGCACTCTTCTAAATCCTTTGGAAATCCTTTTAATCTTAACTGTGAAGGCTTTTTTACCGATACGGCCATAGGAAAGTTCAGCTCTTTCTAATGAGTTTTATGGGTAATTTAGAGACCAATGAACAGCTTCAATCATCTGTGAATTATTTTTTGCAACTGTATGAAAACAACACGATACAGCTTCTTGGAGGAGCTACATTATCAAGAATTGAATACAAAATAAGATTTTATTTTTCAATAGATGAAAGATAAATCACCTATACTTTTCTATTTCATGAGGCATTTTATTGAAATGGTTCTTCTTTACTGAATGAGAAAATTATAGTTTTACAGAAAGGTTAGAAAATATTCCATCTAAGCAAGAAGATTTGAAAACAAAATATGCAGGTGTCTGAAAAAAATTAAGGTGGATAATACCCACTGGCACCACCTAAATAATAATGCCAGATATGATGCATCTACAGTGGCGTGCCTTTCTTCAAATTCAAATAGCAAATTTGGATTTCAGGAACAAAACACTGAGCAAAGTTGTATGGACTAAGATATACACTACTGCAAACTCGGTAGCCCCTTCTGGTCTAAAAGTGTTTGACTTAATTTTAAAAAATTGGGTGAAAATGAGATCTAGAAGCAAGGTTATTTAAGGAAGAGAGGATTTTGCATGATACTGAAGGCAAGGACTAAGCTCTTCTTGAATATCTTGGAGAAGGTGAGGTGGATGACAGAGACCTCAAGCAAAGAATGCTTACGCTACTCTTACATTCGGTCTAAACTAAATGGTTTTGTCAGCCTTTCATTATTACTAGAAAGGAAATAAGCATCTCCAGTGGGTGAGTCTGAAGAGTCTGAATGTACCTTTCTCACACAGTCACAGGATGACTAGCTAACTACAGGCAACAGAGACAGATGAGTTGGATCTTACCTGAAAGGGGACAAAATAGATCAGAAAAAATAGGATGAAAGTGTTGTCTGAGTATTTTTTTGCTTTGTATAGATTGATGGGAAAAATGGAAAATCATAGATTCACAGAGCAGGAAGATTTCATTTATTTCAGGTATGGAAAATAACTTAAGAGCTTTGGTATGCTTTAAAGAAAAATAGCTGCTTTTAAGGCATGCAAGGTAAAAAAAAAAATCAAGTTGTAATGTATCTCAGTTTAGAGGGAAAAGGAAAGAAATGGGTGGAAAATATGGTTTTTTCAACAGAAATTAAGGGCAATCAGGAAGGTTTAGAAAAGAATGGAGCTTCATCCCTGCTCTGTTCAAGTTGAGTTCAAAATGCAGAAAAAGAAATATTGGGAAAAATATATTGAACTGCAGACAGCGTAGCTCAATAGACTTTTGCAAATGAGGAAGGAACAATATGGCTTTATGGCTTTGGATTTTCACTTTAGGAGAGATGCAAAATCAGCACAGCTTGTATCAAATACAAAGCAGAGAAGAGTAGCAACTGAAAAATACAGTCCCAAGTAACCTCCAAAGTAAGACTGGTTATTCTGCAGGAATGACTGCAGAGGCAATGAATATGAAGCGTCCACTGATCTCCTGATTGTCCACTTATGGTTCACGAAGAGTTTCTGTTTCTATTTTCTTCACCACTGACTAGACTTACTGAACAGAATACTGCTTCCAGGTAGGCACAAAGGACAGTGAAATCACAGAGAGCGTTCAAATTTTTTGAAAAGTGTCTGGACAAATTTAATTTCAGGAGAGCAAAAGGCCTGAGATATTTGTTTTGCTGAAGTCTTCTTTTCATAATTCTACCCCTAAATACTAGGTATTATCATTTGTGACTGCCTTATTACTAAAAATAAGAGCTTTAAATAAGTTTAAAGTGACAAGATGAGGTTATTCATTGTAAAAGAAAAGAGAATTGATATTAGGACTGATGACATCCACTCTTAAGTATGAAATATAGTCTGTTAGTATCTACTTGAAATGCTTTCTTTAAAATGACAGATATCAAAGGAACTTTGTGTTTGGGGTCAGCACTTGCACAACATTTCATGTGATACTTGAAGTGTTCAAACTTTTTTATCTGTGTACTTGAAATTTCAACAGTCACTGGATAGCTACCGATGCCTGCAGCAACAGCATAGACCTATTTTCTTTCTTCAGAAATTTCCCTCTCCTCCCAACAGCTCCTGATTCTGCACTGGTCATATTTACATGGCCTCAATTGGTATGTGCTCCAGAAGATGAGCCCTGTTGAGAGAACCTAACCCTGGAGGTGTTCAGGTTTCTGGGTGCCAGCTCTGCAGTCTGCACTCAAGCAGATTTTAACAAACATTTTATCCCAGCTATGCACAATGAGATACAATGGGAATTTGAAGCTTCAGGTGACAGCCTGATTCCAGTGTGCAATCAGGCTACCTGGAGCTTCTGTTGTCTCATAAGGTTCAGAGGAGAGATTTCTCTTAAACCTGTGTGGTAACACCAGGCTCTGCAAGTCCCTCTGACTGTACAAAGTTCAAGCCATCTGAAGTGCCTGGCTGTGGCAGCCCATATTCTCCTGTGACAAAGAGAAGCCCAACAGTGTGGTGCACCATGATCCTTGGGAACTTCATAAAAAGTTATTTTCTTTGGACTCCTCTCTGGCTATCCTAGTATTTATACTATTATATTATACTATTTATACATTTATACTATTTATACTATTAAATTTAGTAACATGCAGAGCAAATGTGAAAACATCTAAGTTCAGAGAGGTCAATATTACATTCTTACAGAACTTAAATTCTGTGCTGCATATACTATGCATATACGGCATTTATACATTCATGCGTGAGTGTGTACATATTATGAAGTGTTATATTACACTATATACACAAAATTTCATCTGAAATTTTTCTCTTTGGTATCCTCCCTTGTGGCATCCCAAAAATGAAAGCACGGAACAGCTTAAGAAGCACTTGATTATTAATGACTACTTACTAATTCACAGAAGTGTGCATCATTATCATACACAGAGATAGAGGCAAATAAAACTCCTAAATTCAGGGTAGTGTAGTCAATATATTTGACTAATTAACTACATGTGTTAGCTTTTATCTTTCCATGGTGATGAATTAGATTAAAAGAGCTTTAGCTTTGGCTTCAGCTTCAGCTCCAGTTTCACTGACACTGCCCAAGTAATATTTTTTGTACAGGCCCAAATATCTCACATGTATGTCTCTCTTCTATAATTTTTTTTCCTATGTCCAAGCACTTAGGATAAAAGTCCTCATAAGCAATTGACAAAATGTTCATTCAGTAATATTTTCACAATTTCCAGTCAGAATTTTCAAAAAATGTATGGTTTTATTATTTCAGAGGGATGTTAGCCATGTAACTAACATTACTGTATTTCAGTTCTCTGCAGTACACTGAAACAGTAAAGCTCAGCTATATAAAATCATAGAATAGTTAGGGTTGGAAAGGACCTTAAGATCATCTAGTTCCAATGCTGACATGATCTATAGATTGTCCCTTAACTGTGTACTTTTAAAACAATAAGGTATATTCTGGCGTTGGCCACAGCACGACACTGAGTAGATCTGAAATACAACCTCTTGTAATTTTTCCAGATATTTTGGATCAAGATTTCTGATTTGAGCAAGTACAAATATTTAAAAACCTCCCAATTACAAGACACTGTATTTCATATATACTCAGTGTTGAGATATGTTTAGATCCAAGATTTCAGACTCTTCTGTAACTAAAATATTTAAGGTAACATTTTAGTCATAAAAATGAAATATTTATGATTTTATCTTATAATTTTTAAAAATTTATCACTGGCAGCAATTAAATACTCTTTACGCAAAGGCTCATTAAAGAGTGAAGAATTTTATGTAAGAATGTCTTCTCTGAAGTTACAGAATGTACTCAGTGAAAATTGAATTTCAAACACCTACATTTTTAACTAAGTAGAAACTATTTCTGTGCATTCCATTTACTAGTGGAAACACACACTGAGCTCTACAATTTATTTGGTCAAAGCCAAATGGAATCCAAATCTCATGAGATTCCAAAACTTTTAGAATAAAAAGCATCGAGTATAGGCTGAGAAATAATTCTCTAATCTTTTTATTCTAAGAGGCATGAATAGAGAATGATTTAAGCACAAAATATCTTTGCAAAGCTTTATATTTTTCATGCAGTGCCCTGAGTTAGGACTGATAATGCTCATCGGTATCTTGTTCAGGCTTGTTCAAACTGAGTTACACAATATATCTCCTGAGAAATCCTGCTGTAGCCAATAACATTTATATATTCAGAATTTCTGTTTTCAGAGTATGTATAGCAGTATGTCTACCCTCCTGAGACTTAAAATAAAAAACCACAAAAAAAAGCAGGATAACTTAATATTGTTGTATATAATTGTTATGATTATATTTTATTGCATAGTTAATGATGGACAAAGTGTTTTATCAATGAAGAGATTCCTATTGCTTGTATCAGTGAGATAAGTCAGAGGGTAAGATACCTATCCTGAAGAGCTGATAATATGATCCGAGCCTGATGCTCCACCTGGAAATTTATTAACGTGATAGCTATTCAACTGGCAAATTGTTTTTTGTGTGCTTCCTGGAATAGACACAAAACAAGGAACTGCTCAAGTCCATTACATTATCATAGCTAATATGATCAGCTTTCAGTTTGCTGATCCAGCTAGCCCTGTAGTATAGCTTTTACAGCTTCTAAGAAATCATAGCATATTAGTAGCAATTAATTGGCTCTATAAACACTTCCAAAATAGACTTATTGAACAGCACAAAGATTAGTTGAAGTTCTCTGCTTCATTTGTTTTTCTTCTCCTATAGTTTATATGAGATATTTTTGCATTCCAGTCCTCCCACAGTACAGATACTGAAAACATCATGTCTACATGGGAGCAACTTCTGCTGCTGAAATCGTTAACAAAAAGAAAATTTTAAGAGTCCCAGATGCCATCAGGGCTTCGCAGTGTCCAGCAGACTTTTGGGAAATGTTTCCTGTGCTCAGTTCAAATGAGGAAATATTTCAGTTGTAGTGAAAAAGACACAGCCACTTGTGTGTGGCAGGTCATGGCAAGCAGCTGAGCTTCATAAACGCTTTTACTTAAAAAAAAAAAAAAAAAAAAAGAGCATAGACATAAAGCACAACTTCTGATCCATCCCAATCACACAGAAACCACATGACAATTCTCTCATGCACTAGCTCTGACTAAAGTTTACTGCTTAACAAAACCCCACAAAACAATAATAGGAGCATTTTCTTTAACAGAGCAGTGGGTGAAGTTTAAATATTCTTACCAACATGGTCTGCAGAGGAATCAAAGGGAAGCTCGGGAGCATTGCTTTCTGCATGTGGAGAAGCTGCAGGTAGTCCAAGAATGAGCTGATCCATGTCACTTCCCGCTGATTGCTGCTGATCAGACCCAGCAGAGCTGAGGACCAGAAGAGATTTGCTCTGCTGCCCCACTCCTTCCTTGTGGAAGCTGTGGTACTTTCTGTTCTCCTCTCCAAAATGGGGGCTAAAAGTCTCAAAGGGTCTGCCCTGCTTGTCATCTGTCCTGTCATGGGGTTTTATGTTTTTCTGCGGGAAAGTACCACCTGCCTTGCCACTGTAATTTGGCCTAGGAGCAGGCAGAGAACCTTCATTCAACAGGTTTTTCAGCTCTTGTAGGCTTCGTTTAGAAAGGCCAGGTGCCCCTTGGAAGGACTTTGCAGCACCATGTCCTTGTGTGGTTGTAGTACTGCATCCTTGTGTGGATACAGTACCAACCAGGGAGCCTGTTTTTATCATGTGAAACTTGACATCTCTTTCTTCCACCCCACTTTGTTCTTCTTGCTTACTCTCTGCCTTCTCATCGCACTCTCCCCTGCAAGCTGACTCTATGCGCACAGTTTTCCCTGCGCTCCTTGCTGGTTGCACATCTGTGGGCTGCTCTGTTTTAGCTGTTGTATCTATTTCCTCATCCATTTGCCCTAATATTCTTTTCCCAGTGTCATCATTCTCCTGTTTTTCTCGTGTTTCTCCAGACATGTCTTCTTTCATGCTGCTGTCAGTATGGGAACTGTCATGGCCCCCTATGTCCTTTTGTACTAAAGGAAAGCTAGCTGGGTTTTGAAGAGGTGGGTCTGATGGTGGTTCTGGGCAACCAGTAGCTCCTTGTTGAGGACGTGGATCTGCGATTTCTGAGGTGCAGGACAGCTCCATCTTCGCATTTTCTAGAGGAGGAACGTACTTTGTAGGACCTTTGACTTCCTTTTTCTTTCTGAAACCACATATATTGTTGCCATCAATGTCATCATTGTCCCTTTCAGATGTGTTCTGTAACCAGCAATAAAACATACAACCAAATAACAGGCATGAATGAAACAGAACATGGCAATAGAGTACCACCAGCATCTGCATTTACCTTGTAGCACTTCCATTAATTTTTGCTGATGGAGGTCTCTGTGGACACCTACTGACCCTCAAATTCTGCTATTTTGATTTTAAAATAATCTCACAGATTCTTTCTCATATGTTTAAGAACAAAATTGGTGAAAATGTCTTTATTGTTTACATTTTTTTCAGATTTAGTGGATTAAAATACAGACATTGTACACTGTGTGACATCATGTGTCAAACTTTTGTCACATGTGACCTTCAAATGTGAAAAATATGTATATTAACAATTACATGAAAGTATATTCTTGTTCATATTAAGAGCATTTGTATATTTTAAGAAAATTTATTGTCCTGAAATACAGAACACTGGCAATCCATGTAAGTATGAGGAGTGAAACCTGAAAATGAACAGCTTTAAAATTCATTTCAGGACCTAATTTGGACAAAAAAATGAACCTTCAGGGCAGTGATAAAAAGAACAAACCCATATTTGGGTGCATAAACAGGAAAGAACAGGAAGATGATGTTTACCTTTATATATGGCATCGATATGATTTATATTGTAGTGCTAGGAACAGATTTCAAAACAGTTGTAATCATGTAGAGAAGGTGCAAAAAGGAGCTATAAAAATTAATTGCATGCCTTACCCCAAAGCATATCAAGAAGTGTCTGGATCACTGTCTCTCCTAAGTATCCTGATCCTACTACCACAATTGTGATTAATCTGATGTTGACTGGGAAAAGAATAGGAAATCAAAACCAGATGCATTCAAATTAAAAAATAGTGGGCATTTTAATATTGTGGGTGATTAATTACTTCACAAATTATCAACATAGATATTGAATTGTCCACCTCATGATGTCTTAAAGTAGACTTCTTAATACGGTTTAACCAAAATATAAATCACTCTGTAACTGATCACAGTTATATTGTCTCTGAATACCTACTCAAGCATGTATTTAAGACTCAGAGGCTTAACCAGCAGTCCATGGTTTGTTTGGGTTAAGATGGAATTAACACCTGTAAAAACACTGGGAGATCAAGATATATTCTCTGAATTAAACCATTCTTTACCTATTCCACAAAAGGATAGTCTGCACTCTTTCCCATTTCTGTTTCCAAAAGAAATAGGGGTGCGCACAAAAGCAAAGTGAATGCCAGTCTGGATAAGGTTAAAAAGATTCCTGAGGGCAGACAAAATCACATAGAAGAGAAGGCAGCAGCATCTGATGTGCATATGGAAGGAAACAGTTACACAGCCTCCATGAAGGTCATTAACACCTCCCTTTTTATATATTATTCCTCCCTCATTTTCTTATTTTCTCAGTATGGTATTTTCCATTATTTTGTAGTCAAAAAAGGCTTATGACTTTTCTTTTAACACATGCTCATAGAAATAATTCCTTCCTCTCTCCCCCTTGCTCTAAATTTCTGTGACATGCTGTTTACAGCTACTCTGAGAGCTTGCCAGGGCATGGCTGTCAGCATGAAAGGCAACTGGCTGACAGCTCTACAGGGAGAAGGCACCCTGTGCCTACAACTCCCATGCATGTATCTTGACAATGCTTGTGATGCCTGCTTGCAATCAAACACAGTAACTGCCTCATTCACAACATAATTCCTTGTTTACCCTAGTTTTAGCTTTCAGTTTTTAGTGAACCCATTTCTTCATCTAAAGGTTTTAGTATATTCCCATAATACACCAAAATACATACCCCATAAAATAATTCTGCATATATTGCTGATACCTCTACACATTCACCCATGTAGAATAGGCCTAATTCCATCATTATGGAATGATTCCATCATTATATAATGTATTCCATAATTATGGAATACAAAATGTAATGAAGGAACTTTCCTGAATAACAAACCAGACAAAAAACTGCCTATAATGGAGAATTTTAACACCTCCATTAGTAATACAAGAAAGTGGATGAAGCTGGTGGGGGGAGAGAGAGTAGGGGTGGAGGAACCAGCATCTCCTTAATGGAAAACTCAAATAATTTTGAAATAAAAGAGGCCTCAACATACATTTCTAGATGTATAAAATTATTTTGAGGGAAAAAGGAGATCCAGCTATAAAAGCTACAGTCAAAAAAGGATTGTATTTTTCAATGCTTTTATGAAAAATATTTACTTAATTATCTTCTGAGGCAGAGTTTGCTGTCATTAAAATATCCTGATTTCTACTTTAAGTCTTCAGTATTGTTTTGTTTCCTTTGAATAACTTGAAACCAGCAATATAGTCATAACACCATCTGCATTTCCTCTTTATAATGTAATCCCACTCTCTGTGCTCAAAAATTACCTCTGAAAAATTTAATGTCAGATCAAGTTTTTTCCTGTTCTCTGTATTATAGCTCTCTGAAAAATGGTCAATAAAATGACTGAAGGAAAGACAAGCACATCCTTTTTTATAACACTTGCTTATTGAAGCCAAAGAGTAATTCATGTTCGAAAAGCAAAATTTCAGAAAAATGCCAGTTCATAACATTAGCCATTCTAAATGGTTTCATGATCACAAGGTACCATCCCCATATTATATTGTGACCTAACCTTATAGAACCATGTGTCCTTCTGGACTGAAAAGGAAGCAAAACAGTTACAGCATTAATATGGATTTATTTCATTGCTGAATATTCTTATATTTTTGTTGTTGTGTAGCAACAGTACCAGGAGATACTAGAGCTTCTTGAAATTTCTTTTAGCCAACATTTGCTCCAGCAGCATCCAATTTTTGATTGCTTTTCAAATATTTACTGGCACTCTAAGTCAGAACTTCAGTCTTGAAATTTTTGAAATTTTTTTCCCTTTCTCAGCAAGTGAACATACGTGTGATAACTCAAATATTCCTGCCAGAAGGATTAGGTCCAACATATAACCAGTGTGGGCCACATTATGGAACCAATGTGAGATTTAGATTTTTCATTCTCAAGATTCTATTTGATTATCATTTATAGGTATTAGAACTGCCCCGAGTTTTGATTTCCATCAAGACTTCTTGCTCTAGTACTGCAACTAGTGTTGGTACACCAATCCCCTGAGCACTGGGCTTTGCGCCTGGTAGGGTTTCAGTAGAGGTTGACAAGCACAAGTCATACAGTAGGTGGGGTGGATTCAACCTCATATCCTATTATGGATACCTTCAAATGATGCAAATAACAGTTTTGCTTATCTTTACTAGATACCTGCGGTGTACTTTGGGTACACAAGAGTCTGGATATCTGCAGTCTTCAATGGAACATAAAAGCTACACTCACACATTACAGCACCATGCAGGTAGGAACAGGATAATAGCAAGTATTTCAGCACTTTCCAGATGAAATTGCTTGCTCTGTTTAACCCAATTACACGCCACTTCTGTCATACTGTCAGATTTCTACAGCTGATAGTCATTTTATAGCTTGTGGTCACGCAGAAAACATACATCTAAAGCAATTTTTCTTAAAAACATACATCTAAAGCAATTTTTCTTAATCAGTTTGCATTCACTTTTAGGCTTTGTACAAGCTCTGAAGTGGAACATTAAATATATCATGAAATACAGCATGGCTAAAAGGCTGTTCATTTGTAAACCTGTAGGTTGAGAGCTTTTGGAAATGTAAAGAGTTGCCTTTGGGAGGAATAAGACATGCTGAGTTTTCTGGTTTGTGAAACACAGGTGAAAATCTAAGGCAGTTCTTGAAATTTTTCCTTTATAGGTGACTGAAAATACATCTGCAATGTTCGATGAGGCAAATTCAGAGACTGCAGAGGGGACCTTCTGTTTTTCTCCTACTTTTTGTTTGGGTCATGACCTCAGACAAGACTGCAAATGCTACTGCAGTTTATAAATCTCTCTCAAAAACACTGAAAAAAAGAGACAGGGAAATAGGAGAAAGAAAATCGCGCTGTAGCATTTGAAAGGGAGAGGTGGAAAAAGCAGAAAGGGAGTTAGTTTGAAAAGTGCTCTCTGTAGCTCGATGAATAGCTGCAGAAGGATTCCTATCCCAGAAGAAGGTGAAAGAGGCAAGGTACAACTCTAGCAGGAGCCTTTGTATATCTAATCAACAAGATAACCCAATGTTCCTGCTACTGGCTACCCAAAAAAGTGGAGCAAACACCAAAATGCACTGTGTCTCAGACACTTTCTCATTTTCAATTTCGTTTCAGATCATTAACCAGTTTTAGACAGTATTCTAACTGATTGTGATAAGTCAAATTGTGATGTTCTCCCTGAGCTGCTAAAGATTTTCCAAGAATGAAAGATTAATTTTGCAAAGAACACCAAAATCTGGTATAACTAAGAATTACAAAAATAGGGGAAACTAAAACAGAAAATCAAAAAATATGTAAAGTTTGGTTGCCTTTTTATTTATGGAAAATTAAACGGCTTCACTTAAGCTTGACTTACTTTTTTTCTTTCCTGTCATATATTTGGACAGAGCACTGGGTTACATGGTTTAGTGTGAGGTGTCCCTGCCCATGGCAGGGGGGGTGGAACTAGATGATCTTAAGGTCCTTTCCAACCCTAACTATTCTATGATTCTGTAAGATAGGAAAAATATTGAAAAAGCAGTGTTCAGTTTTCATGTTGAAAAACTGAAACAAAATATTCCCAGTCTAAAAAAAAAAATCTAAAAATATTGTTAAGCTGATGTGACATTATTCACATTGTTTGAACTTTTATTTCCAGTTATATTTAAAAAGTAACATGGTTTTTCAAAACAATTCAATTGCTATGAAAATATGAATGATGAAGAACCTTTCCTGGCCCATTCTGGCTGTTGCCAGGTTACCCTTTACAGCTCCCTGAGGTTGGTACAGTCAAGTTTAATTAATCTTTTAGTCTAGTAACAAATTTCAAAGACTAGAAGTCACCATGGGATGCTGCTTAATACCTTACAGAACAGTACCTACAAAGCAAGTATACCCATGCCCAGTGTTTTCCCTGCACTTCCCCCTGACAGATAAAAGCATTGTCCAACTACTCCCTCAGTATCCAGGCAGTGAAGGAGCAGAAGACACAGGAAAAAATTATCTACTGTTGGGAATTAATGCAGCTTCACTGAAGTCTCCAGAGATATACAGATTCGTATCAGAAGGGAGTCTGGGCATAGAGTCCTGTGGAGAACAACAACACAGACATTTCCAGAGAGTAGCTCCAGGCACAGAGATGGATTTTGGCTCTTTCATGAAGCACTAAAACAAAGTGTGCTGCGATGAACAAGGCACCATTGCTTTGTAAGATAGAGACATGAAAATCACAGCACATTGTCAAGATTTTGCTGTGACTAATTTCTCCATCAGTGACCTTGTTAGATTAAGTGGCTATTTGAGAGTGATTTACTGCTACAAAAACCTCCTAGTGAAAGGCCTGCAAGTGGCACAAATATCAGATGCACGTGCCTATTGTGCAGTTAGAGAAGCTGAAGCGCAAACTTGCCATGGGTCACAGGAAGATGTGTGGCAATATGGGCAGAATCAAAATCTCCTTTCTTCTTAGAAACTTTTAAACAGACTCAAGATTATTAAGGTCCTTCCTGTGAAAATGAATGGAATGAGTGTAGCACACAATACTGTGCCACTTATTTTCACATCTGACAAAGTGGTACTCCTATCCAAAGTATCCGTAATATATGCAATCATTAGAAGAGCTTCTCAAGGTCACTGCCTCAAAACAGCAGAGCTGACCTTGTGGCAAGGCTATTTGCAAAGATCTTCCCTTGGACAATGCCACCTGAACGATGTTAAAAAAAAAGTAAGATAGAGGCTCAAAATGAAAAAGCTGATCTCGCCTTCAAAGTGATTTGGGACCACGAAAGTACACTGGTGGTGTCACCTCCAATTTATGGCAGTGCAAATGAGGTCTAAAAGTAGGATCCATCTAACAGCTGACTAATCCTCAGGAAGCCATTTGCAAGTGAATGGACTTGATGAGCTACAAGACTTTTATGTCTAATTTCTATGACTCTTTTAATACACAAAGATGGTCTAGGAACCAGCCAGTGACTCAGACTAGGTGCATCTCTAGCATACAAAGTATCCATTTGTTCACCTTGATAAAATTGTCTAATAGCCTCAGGAAGTCTGCCTGCAGTTACTTCCAAGCCACATTACATCTTTCTCTCCAAAAAAATATTTTGTGTTTTCACAATGAGATTAAAATAACAGGCACTTCTTTATTGCTTTGTTTGCTTCCTTGCTTGCTTGTTGTTTAGGGCTTTTTCTACTTTATTAAAAAGTATATATTGCATATTCAGGACCAGAACTCATTTTAAAATCTACTCATATTGAAACTGAGCAGATCCACTTAGGTCAGTAGCCTTAAGTCAGACCAGTACACAAATTGTACTGCTTTTATTTACATTAATGAAGCCAAAGCCAATCTGTTTTCCCATGAATATTAATGGGTTAGATTTTAGACCCTTATTTCTATTACTTTTGATACATTGAAATGCATCAAATGTAAATAAAAGAAATAGGAAATTAAAATGTGTTAGAGTTGCTTCCTGAAGCGAACCAAGGGGTTTTGCTTAAAGAAGAAGCCTTTCTTTGATCTGAATTTGCTTCAGAATTAGACCATGCTCAACATAAATGTATGGAAAGCCTTGCATATCATTCACAATGAGATATTCACTTACTTGAAACCTTAAAGTGGATGCAAAAAGTATTTTATATGAGCATCTCTGCTTAGAAATCATTCACAGTCAGTCTCTTACCTGCTGAGTAAGACCTTCCTTTTTGTTCATGTCCACTTCATTTTAGTTCAAGTCACCATTAGAAATGGCCTAGCAAAAATCCAATAGAAAGACATCCCATATTTATAGGCAGAGATACAATAAAAGTTAGTTAAAACAGTATTGCTGTAAAGTTCTTTTCCCAGAAGGCCAAGCAGATGCTGAACCATAAAGAGCAGTCCCAGTGTGTCATGGCCAAGAGGAATTCTTTCTGGAACAGCATTAAAGTAGTAAACTGACAAATGGATGTTACTAGTTGCATGCGTGCCTGGAAACAAAGACAACTGAGTATAAAATTGTTTTGCTCAACTTTTATCCTCACAAAAGGCTTTTGTCCTGTAACAAGCCATTTCTGTTCTGGAATACCAGCTTTTGTTAGGATCTTTAGAGGCAAAACTTATATTGGGCATTATAACAACAGTATGTTACTGAGGTACATGGACAAGGATTTGAAAGGCACAGGACATTGCAAAAATAACATGCAGTACTAGCCTGTTATTGTAGGTGCCTGCATGCTGTTAATATAGGTGGATGTAGCTGTATTAAAACAGGAGGGAGGGGTCTATTTTGCATTAGCTATCTAAAAGTATTTTAAATATTACATAGTTAAGCTTGTCCTTCTTATGCTTTTTCATTTATCAGGTTTAGCATGAAAGCAAAGGACTATGTTTAACTGACATTTTTTCATTCAAGTTCCTTTAGCTGATACAACATTACAGGATGACCATATCATGTGTGCTTACAGTACCCTTCCCAACAACTGATTAATCAATAAACTCAAGTAAGCACAATGTTAAGGTTGGAATATAACCCTGTGAAAACTCAGGTTTGGCATTTTTTTGTACTTAAAAACTAAAAAAAAAAAAAAAAAAAAGTTAAAATTATCCCATCAAAATAATGACTGTGGGTTAGGAGATATAGTTCATGAAAGTCTTAGGCAATGTCAGTGAAATGCATAAATACAGGTGCCCAAATCCCAAACTGTGATTCCAAAAATCCTTCCTTGTTTTGGAAACACTGAGAGGCCACAGCTCCTAACTTTGTGACTCCATCTGCGCTATTTCTGTAATTGCCCCTGTTCTGAACTGCCCCATTTGTCACAGAGCAGAGCAGGCAACAGCTGAAAGTTTAGTCAAGAAATTGGCTTATTTATAAGACTTGACATTTTGTCAAGCGGACATTCGAGAAACCAATAGCAGCACACTCCATAGGACTGCCTAATGTACGACAGGCAGGGTGGAAGTCAACATTTCGCTTGCAGAATACTTTTTTCAAAAATAGTTGCCCTCAGGCTGTGATCATACAACAGAAAAATTTCACAGTTCCTTTTTTAGGCTACATACAGATGCCATTAACCTATAGCTTGTGACTATGTTGTGATGACCTGTGGCAAAAGGAGAGCACTTCTGAGGAGGACTACTCAGACCAAATAGTCTGAGAAGCAGGGGCCAGACAGAAACAAGTCTTCTGGCTTTCCCTTTCTTTTTTTTTCCCCATTTTGAATGCATGCATGAGCAACCTCACCTTATAGTTTGAAAAAGACACACTTCAAGGTAAATATCTCATTTGTCAGAACAATAAAGTGTGGTCAAGCACTGGCATAGGTTACCCAGAGAAGCTGTTGGATCTCCATCCTTGGAGATACTCAGAACTTGAGTGTACAAGGCTTTGAGCAACCTGATACAAAGTCAAAGCTGGCCCTGATTTAACTGGTGGATCAAACATGATGACTTCCACAGATGTTATCCAGCCTAAATTATTCTATGATTGCACGTCTGACTCATTTACACATATTGTTAGTTAACTTCATTGCATTTTTGCAAGTAAAAAAGATCTCTACTAGACGTTGTATTCTTTTGTACTCTGTTCTGCTAACCAGAATATAGAGACAAGAAAGAACAAATTACTCCTTAAAGAGAAGTTTTTGAGGTGCCAGTCTTGCAAAAATCATTACTAATGCATAATCTTTTCTTTAGCACTGGAAGAATCATTTATTTCCACCCTAAGTTGTGGAAGCATTCCTTTCAGTTAAGGGACATGTGAGCAATCCAACCTTTGACTTAGCCTCACTCGAGTAGTGAGCAAAAGGCTTGATAGAGTTTTGCAGGCTGATAAGAGGGTTAATTGAAAACAGTGTGTGCTGCCAAGAAGAGGAAGCCTGCTTGCAAGAGACCTTGACCAGGATGCCATGCAGCTGGATCAGCAGGAGCTGCTTGCCAGAGAGCAAACCACAAGTTGCAAAAACCAGGAGAGACTCCATTATCTTGCTGCTTGGGACTTTTATGGACACTTCATGAACTGCAGCGAATCACTGCGCTGTTGCTGGCACTCGCCTAAGGGAGTTAACCAGTCACATGTCATCGAATGTTCTGGTGTTCTGTGACTTTTCTATAAAAGGGATGCCTGCGCACAATAAACTGTTCAGCCTTTGATCACATTGATCAGTGTTGCGTTGTTCTTCATCCCCCGGCATAAGGAGAAGGAAGGGCTGAGAGAATGCATTTTTTTAAGATTTGGTTTTATTTCTCATTATCCTGATCTGATTTAATTGGTAATAAATTAAACTGATTTCTCCAAGTTGAGCCTGTTTTGCACTGGTAATAATTGGTGAATGATCTCTCCCTGTCCTTATCTTGACCCACAAACATTTCATTATATTTTCTCTCCCCTGTACAACTGAGGATGGGTGGGCACCTGGTGTCCAGCTAGGGTCAACTCATCACACATGCACTTGACCAACTGATATTAAGCCTTTCATCATTAAGGGTTCAGAATTTGCATAATTCTGATCCCTGATGCTCAGTGACAATAAAATATTTCCTGAATACAGATTTCAGATTATAGTATTTTTCACCTTCAGTGAATTGTCAGTAAGTTAAATCCATAATGGAACGGAATGTGAGTCATGCTACTAAATCAAAGTGAAAGGGCCCTAGAAAACAAAGTAAAGGTGCTTGAAAATGGGAGACTGACATGTTTGATAACCCAAGTGACTAATTTTCAATTTGCAAGGTACTGATTTCAATATCTCCTGGTGGTAATAATTATGCTCAAAATAAAAAGTGCAAATATAGTACAAATAAGTGCAAATTTTTGTGGTTTTATTAGGTTGTCATGTACTTCAGAAACTGTGGTAGTGAAATGGATGGAACTATTTGTTTAATCACAGAATTGGAACTTAGTTCACAATGCACACATTTCTGGCAATGTGAGCTTTCCAGCATCTTTGAAGAGAAAAAGCTGGGAAAAAAAGAACAAATAGAACTTGTTAATATACTCTATATATCAAATATACTGTTATCCAAGAAGCCATCACAAGCTGGGATATATGACAAAGTACTTTGAGAAGATTGTTCATCTACCAAAAAAACTATTCAAGGGTTTATAAAAAATGCTAAGTATTATTTCAGCAGAATTAATTTCATTCAGTTTCCCATGACCTTGAGAGAGAGGTTCAGGTTCTTGTCTAATAGAGTCATTATTCTGCATCCCTGTTCAACATTAAAAAAAAAGATTACAAAGGTAGAGCTGCATTATAGACAAAGAGATAGTAACAAATCTCAGAAAGTTCTCAATTTTAGTTAAAATGGTTGAGCTTGCAAATATTTTCCATTTCCACACTTCCCTTCTGACACACATCAGATAATGAACTGCTCACTCTCTGCAACTTCATGAGTGAAGAATATTGGACGGCTCAAGGAATACCAATAATTTTTTTTAACTTCATAACTCATCTTTGAAAATAGCTTTCAGAGTTGAAGATGGTCCTATAGGTGCAAGGTAGGTTGAAGGGTGCAAATTTGGAAAGTTTACAAAGTAAGCAGCCACTCAGTCACACAGATGGCTCCAAGGCCATTATCTCTGCCTTATCAATGAAAAATATTACATTTCCCAAGTAAACCATTGTTCAGAAGTTGGATCAGTTGTGTAAGATGTGCTCACCATGACTGCCATGCTCCTGAATGTGCCACATGTAACGGGCATATCTGAGAAGGGAGGACAAAGGGATATGAGACAAATATGGATGAAAAAAGCCTGTTATAAGGGCCACTAAAATCTGCTGGTTTTTAGAACAGTGAGAAATTGTGAGACTAAGTATAGAGGCTGCTCCCACTCCTTCCCTAGCAACTTCCCCTGTTCATGACTCTTCAGAAAAGGACTTGCGAAATCAAAGCAACAATACAAGGAGAGCTGTGTAGGAGCATAAATGACTAATGGAGTAAAAAGTTTTATCAGTTAAGCATTTAGAATGAAAAATTGAAACACTGGTAGAGAGAAAAAAGAGACAAAGCCTTTGTTCTTTCAGAAGCTGAGATGTTTACTATAGAGGTTTTTTGCTTAACCCACTAAGTGACTCATTGCAGCAGAGAATTGAGCTCTTCACCTTAAACCATCTGCAGTGTAATAGAGTGTAAGAATTAATAGCTGGACGCTGTGATCCAAAGTGATACTTTTCCCTGTAGTGTCAATATATAGGAAAGATTTTTTGCAAAAAAGTTTTAAAATGGCTGAAATTCTCATGTCACAAAGTCTCCACATAAAAGAAAATTATTGAGTACCCTAAACACAGAATAGATAACAGTTATTCAAGCATTGCTTGAATAACGTTTTTTGCCAAAAAATAGAATGAATATGAGGAATGTAAGGTAAAACTAAAACTTGTTCCTAATCTATATGGTCTAAAGAACTGATCAAGAATTGTTCTTTTTTCAAGACTGTGTATTTACAAAAACAACAAATGAGGCAAAAGGGAAGCTTAATTTTGAGCTTAATTTTTTATTTCTTTTGTTTAACCTCTTTTGTTTTCAGGAATTATATGCTTCATATAGAAAATATTACTCACTAGACAAACTTACGCATTGCAGGGGAGCACTTTAAAAAGTTATTATGATTGTCAAAAGTATACAGCATATGATCCCTCTTATTTAAAGCTGATGTTTTATCTCATTATGTCATCATTCCCTCTCAGTAATCAGTTTTTTTCTCAGAATAGAGATTACCTTGGTGCATTATCTCTTTATATAGTTTGTATTTAACAAAAGTATCATGTAGTAGGATTGTATCATTAAAAAAATAATTTCCAGAGGAAATATTCCTTTTTTAAAAAGCATTTCTATCTTCAGATGTTGATTGCTTTCCCCAGATTTGCCATTTTCTTATATATACTCCTAGCAGTAAGCCCTGCCTAGAGGAATTTTTACATGCAAAGAACTTGGAGATATTCCTTCACATGAAATCCAGTCACAAAATATAATTTAGAAAGTCTTCTGATTTTTGCAACTGATGTTCAAATAACAAATTCTATTCCCTGTTTTACCTGACTCAAAAACTGTAGCGTTTGCTTTGCACAAGAAAATTTGATCCAAAATATTAAAATGTAAAAAGAATAAATTCAGAATGTGTTACAATTTTAACAGAAGGCTTATGGCAGGCCTACTCCTTTTTCTTTGTTAGTGAAGGCCTCAAAATTAAATTTCATATAAGTATATTGGAATTCAGCTAAAAAAGAGGTTTTCATGATTCATTAACATCTATAACGATATTTCCTCATATGGACTTGAATATATGTGGACAATAGAAAACAGTATGAGTGATAATAATTACTTTGGAATTACTAAATAACTGGCAGTTATTACAGTCTGGGAGTGTCTTGTCTATTGTATTGGGTGTAGGAATTGAGGTGCTTGCAGTGGGGTGGTAGAGATCCCAGGTTGGAGCAGAGGAAAAGCAGGAAGAGGAAAAAGTGGCAGAGAGGAGCTATTATGAAGTGACCACAACTCCCATCCACCATCCTCCTGTGTGCATGGTGGAGGGAGGAGGTAGAGGAATTGTGAGCCTCGGAAGAGGGAGATAGGGAGAAGATGTTTAGATTTTTGTTAGTTTTATTGTCATCAAAATCTGTTTGAATCTGAAATGAATTTTCCCCGAGTCAAATATGTTTAGCCCATGACAGTAACTGGAAAGTGGTATCTCTCTCTTTTGTTGACCCAGGGCTTTTCCATCCCATTTTCTCCTCCTGTTCTGTTTGAGGAGGGGGAATAATAGAGCTCCTGGGTGAGCATCTGGCAAGCAGCCACGGTTAACCCACCAAAACTGCACAACCAGCAGTTGTGAATAGTTAATGCAGGCACCAAGTCAACTGGATGATGCTATGGCAATTACAGGAACTTTCTGGAATTACTGTGTGATGACAGAGATACATAACAGACTCCCAGGATATCTAATGACCAGTCATGCTCCAAGGAAAATGCTGTCGTTTTCTGTGATGCATGACTTTTTAGCTTTGTTTGAAGATCCATTGTACCACCTCTAACTCCTATCCTGAAAAATCTGTCTACACTGAGACCCTAGAACCTCCCTAAGTAGTCCTCAAGATGCCTGGTAAATTCATGTTAAAATCTAAACAAAATAATGAAATGATTTTTGCAAAAAAAGCATATTATCTCTTGTTCCATTAGTTGACATGAGGTATACTTAATCTAACAACTCCTTTCCTTTAAATTTTATTTATATTTCAAGCCCAGTGTCACTTCACTGCCTCACTTTCTTCTTTCCCTTGATGTTTTTTACATCCCTAATAATTTGTATTGCTGTCCTCTAAACTCTTTCCTGTTTTTAAGTCCACTGTCCAATCCTGAAGGCATTATGCCAGATGTCTCCCATACCAAAAAAACCGTAATAATTACCTTCGTTGTCTTACATGCATTATTTCACTTAATGAAGCAGAGGTTGTAGGGAAAAGTGTTTCATTAGCCCCATGAATATAATTTAGATTATCACAGCTGCAGTATTACTGTTATGCACTTTTGTAATGCACTGCAGAGATTTCCCCTGTAAAAGAATTATTCCTGATTTATTTGGGCAGAAGCATAAATAATGCTGCTAATTTACAGTAAGTTTGCAGTTCACTGAAACTCCCTGTTCTTGTCTGCCATAATACTGCTTGTCTACTTAGTCTCCATTTTTTGTTTTACTATTGTATTGCACATTTTTCGCTTTCATTGTTTTTAAGTTTTTGTCTTTTTGTAAGTCTTTTTAATCTTCCAGCCCTTACCTCCATCTGTGTGACTCTTTCTTACTAATCCTCACTTTATTTACAGATCGTTAGGAGGTTGTAAGGCACTATTTAGTTTCTTATTCTTCTTCTTCCATATCTGCATGCTTTTGTAAATTCTCAAGCTTCTGAAACTTTTTATTTCACTATTCTGTACTATTTGCTGACTTATTTCTTCTTTATCACTTACAGGCAAAGTATCTTCAGGTGTGTCATGGGTTCAGCAGTAGCAGTCATTTTTCTCCTTCTTAGTAGTTGGTGCAGCACTGTGGTTTTGACTTGTG
>JAOEHY010017828.1:8951-21474 GCA_025447955.1 Psilopsiagon aurifrons | reverse complement strand
GGAGGGGTAGTGAGAGGGGGCCCCGCCGACCGGGCTGAGAGCTCGGGATGAAGGAAAGGCCGCAGAGCAGCCGTGTGCAGCCTGCAAGCCCGTCTGAGTTATGGCTGGGCTTAATCCACGACAAACCCCAACAGAAGTCTGAGCAGAATCAGGCTTGTTGATCACTGGAAGTTACCTCATGGGATTTTTTTTGTGGGTTTGTCTTGTTTTGTTTTGTCTTCTTTTTTTTTTTTTTTTTTTTTTTTTTGGGGGGGGGGGGATATTTCTTTTTTTTCTAATGTCTGAACATTTGGTTGAGTAATGTGCTTGACCAGTTTCTCATAATAGATATTGCCCCTGCTTTCCCTTCTGAGCAATTTGCAGCAGCTAGTGCCTTTGTAGACTTACAGATAAAGCCCTCAAAAGTACTAATTGCTAAAAGAAAAAGACTATGTTTGCCTCTCTACACTTTTAGCAAATGTTGTTTGAGGGAAAAACCATGTGTCTGGAACAGAGTTTCTTGATATCAAATGATCTAGAATTTGACTCTTTCCCTTCCTGTAGATATTTTAAACAAGGCAGCGCCAGGTAAATATTCTAGAGAGGTTATAACGATATATAAAAAAATCCTGGGTTTAGCTAAACAATCCCTTACAAATTAGTGATTTGGTTAAAAGTAAATGATTTATAGTATATAGACAATATTATTTCTCTGGAACTATGATACTTTACCAACCCCATCTTAATGGATTTCTGGTCTTTGTACAAAAGATAACATTTATTTGTACACACCTGAAAGTTATTTGGTTTGAAAAATGAGGTATAAGCAAATGAGAAGCAAAGGATCATCTCTAGTGCAGGCACTAGTCAATTTTCATCTATATCACTGTTATGAGAGTGTTTAAGAAATAAGAATTGAATATGCTTAACTGTGAAAGTTGTGGTATCTAGATGTAACATCCCTTTTTTTAATTTGTATAGGATACTTTATGAAGCATTTGAATAAACATGCATTAATTAGCATCTGGAAGCCCAAGGCATAGACCAAAACTGAAATCTCAACATCCACATTGTGGTCAAAGTGGACAGCAATTCATTCAGATAAGGAAGAGACTCACCCTCCTCATTTTACCTTAGAATAAATCGATTTTGTGCTTCATTTCCCTTATATCTTCTGTCATTTTGTTCGTTATCAACATTATAAATACTTTTATCTATCTGCATGTATCTTCGGTCCAGCTTAAGTGTGATTGTAAGGTATCTGGATAATAATGAAGAATTCCTTACTGAAATACACAGCAGGATTTACAAGTTTCATGGCATACTTCTCATACAGCCAAAGGCTGAAAGTTGGTATGTATTTCAGGTGGCTGAGACAGAGGGAAATACTGCACTGCAGAGGTCAAAAGAAACAAAGCTGCAGATCATAAACAAAGTTGCTGACTGGAGTGTTGGATGTCTTTCTTTGAAGGGTAGGATGCAGAATATCTCAGCATCTTTTCTGGCCCCTGATTCCAAAGCATCTAGATTTGGAGAGTTATGCTAGATATCTCTAGAGATGAAAAGATGCATTTTCTAGATTTATAATATATTTGCTTAATTGAGCTGTTTTGGATGGGCTCAAAGTATTTGGACATTCATGGTGAATTCTACTTTCAGAAAAAAAAAAAAGGCAATATATTTCTAAATTGTTAAAATTTTAACTTTTTGTTTAAAAATAAAATTAAATGAAAAATAAACAAACCCTAAGTGTTTCATAGTAAATGTTTAGCTCTAGTTTCAATTATTTGAGTTGTTTCTATTAATTGCCAACAATTTCAAATTCAAGCAGGGAGTCAAACATTCAAATAGCATATTTTTTTATCTTCAAGCAAAGTGAATATATAGTGCCAATCAGCATAGCATCCTTACTTCATACTACTCAAATACAAAAGGCTAAAGATTTCTACAGCCTGAAGACAAAGATAGTCCTTGAGGCTGTAGCAGAGTGTTTAAACAGGGTGCAGGAAACTAATCTTTGCATAAGAATATCTGGTGAAAGTTGAGACCTGTATACACATAAGTACACAATTGTGACTCTCAGTCCCTTGAAGCAGCTCAAAATATTCTCTGTCAGCTTTTAAAACACAATTTCAGGATGAGCTGTCCTTGATGGGATAAGCTATTTATATTCTCCTGATGTTCACACAAATTGGGCTGAGGACTGATCCCTTTCTATAAAAAAAAACTTTGATACTTTAGGATAGCAAGATACAATCACTGCCACTTCACTGTTAAAGTCCTAACTTCCATGACAAACAATAAACTGTGCAGCTGGTGATAGCAGCAGTACAACACATCTTCAGCTTCCTTTTTGTCCATTTTGTTAATTTTCAAGGGAACAAAACTCATATTCAAGTTTGTACAAAAGCTGTTTTGTGCCATTCAGAATTTACATTTTTTGTTCTTCAGCTTTAATTGTGATTAAAAGTTTCCTGTGCCCTTTATGTTGTCTCTTCATTTCATAGATACTTTCTTCTACAGCTGAAATGTGCTAGAAGTTAACACTTCAAAAAACTCTCACAATTCTGTAAGGTAGAAACACAGTTGCAAATAGGCCTTTTTAAAAAGAAGAACACTGTGCTTTTTTTTCTTACACTTGCATGTATCTTTGTAAAACATCGTTTGGAACAGCTGTAGCTTCTAGCCGCTGCTTAATAATATTATTCAATAGCATGAACTAAAACTTTGTTCATTCAGTGTACTTTTAGATATTTCTGGATATGGCCCTTATTTCTTTACTCATTTTTTTTTAATGAAAAAAATTGCTACACATATTAATATCGCTTAATACAATATCCTACAAGTACTATTGGTAATGGAATTATTTCTGAATAGAACCTGATTTCCTGGTTTAAGATATAAATTGAATTAAAAGTCTCTGGTCATCTTAAGTTTTCTAAGTTTTTTAGCAACCTGTGATGCATGAGATATATAAAATCCCATGCTATAATGTATTGATACATATGTTGTGATATAGTTGTGTCTTCCCCTACAGTCATGTGAAAGATAAACTATAGAAATATTGAATATCTTATATGAAAAAAATTGTAGGACAAATGCATCCTTGTACTTGACTACAAAGGACTGTTTTTCTGTATTTACTTGAGACGGATTATTTTCTCTTAGATTAAGATGCCTCTGACACAAGCATAGAAAAAGAATGGATGGGCAAGACAACTATTTTGAAGATGTAGTTTTCTTTTTAGAAGAACAGAATCATATTTGTGTGGAGGATTTCATCTAACAGATGTTTTCATTAGGTGATAAGGATCTGTTGATTTATTGTGAACTATTAGTTATTGCTTCTTTCCTCTGATTTTTTTTTTTTTTTTTTACTTCCAAATCTTGATATTTTTATACAAAATAACTTAATTGAAACACCTCAAGGTGTTTTGGACTATGATGCAACAATGGGGCCTTTTGTGTACCAAATTAACAAAACTGCACCCTTTTATAGAAAATTATATGTTGTATCACATAGCAAATAATAGTTAACTGTTTCTTTAATTGTGAAAAAAAAAAGGTGTATTTTTTTAGATGGTTCAAGGTACTGTTTTCTTTAAAAGACACTGAGGCACTGAATTAATAGAAAAAAATTTTAATTGATGGGCAGACCGCGTAATAAAGCGGTCTGAGTTTTCATTAACAGAAAGGTAAGAAAACCTTAAATAAGAGTATTTATTTGTGAATAAGATAGCATTTGTAGTTCATTTCTTTTCCTGTAACACAGAAAAGCATGCAGCTTTGTGAAACCTGCAGTGTTGTTCTAGATTTGAGTGGGATGGAATTATTTTCTTCGTAGGAGAGTTTGCAACCATAGTAGCTGCTATGGTGCTATGTTTTGGATTTGTCCTGAAAGCAACTGTTGATAAAACAGGGATGTTTTAGTTATTGCTGAGCAGTGCTTACACAGTGCCAAGGCCATTTCTGCCCCTTACTCCACCCCACTAGTAAGTAGCCTAGGGGCTCACAAGGAACTGGGAGGGGACACAGCTGACCCCAACTGACCAAAGGGATATTCAAGACTATATGATGTCATGCTCAGCAATAAAAGCTGGGGGAAAGAGGAAGGGGGGTTAATTACAGTTAGTATGCTGCTTGTTACCCGTGTCTATATCTTTTTTATATTCCTTCTGTTGGGTGAAACTGAAAAAGAAACAACAGGCAGTTAAAGGTGTTTTCAGCTTTCAACAATATGCATGTATACAGTTTAGGAGGTGACATTCCTACTGCCTGCAGAGGTTTTTACTGCAACTACATAATTTTAGGAAAAAAAACCAAAAAAAAACACCACTAACAACACAACCAAAACCATACAGCTCTAATACCAGGGTGAAGAATACCCACTCCTTCACTTTACACTGCTAATGAGGCCCCTAAATTCCTGAGCACAACTTATATGTTTTTAAGTACAGATATTTAAAGAACTTTTCTGCTTCAAGCTCATTTTTCTATAAAATGCATGTGTTCGAATTTTCTGGCTGACTTTGCTCAATGGCATGTGTCATGTTGTGTCAGTCAAGGAAGGTAACTGAAACAAATCAATGTGACTCGTTAACTACTAGAGATTTCAGTAGCAAACTTCATACCCCAAATCTCACTCACTCCTTAAAAGTAATTGCTTTTTATTCTTGGAAATAGTGTTTTCCAACCTGTTTTTGTAAAGGCAGTTTGGTTTTGAATGGTCTTTTCTAAGAATGTGGATGGCTCTGACTTGTTTTTGTTTTGAAATGCTTAGCACATCTCTAGTTGCACAAAAAAAAATATTTAAATGTTTGACTCTGCAGTTTCATTTTATTTTGGCATAAAGTACAGTAGATGCTTTAGTAGCTTGTAATAGTGTAAAAGAAATTTAAAGTGGATGTTTCAATGGTAATAATGAAGAACAGCTTCTCATCTCATACTGTGAAAGCAAAAGCATATTTTAACTAGAAGCATTACCAGAAGAAACAAGAAGAGAAAGCAGCAGAATGAATGAACATCTACCATGGCATCGAATTTACTTAGCACTGAACTGGCAAATAAATTCCTAAGGAACAAAATGCTTTTAATTTATTATTTCCTCAGAAAGATGGCAGCATTATTAGAACCTAGATATATATTAACATGCTTTAATGTAGTGTACAAAATGAAGTAGTTTGGGTTTTTAGTTAATACTCTAATCTCAGGACTTCATCTTTTATTACAGCTGCATTCATGGTTTTTTTCCTAGCGCAGCTGAGATAGTGGGAGAGATTGCTCCTCTCAGCTACTCTTCAGCACCTTCTGGCTGCAAGACGCTTTCCACCCTCTCGGCCTTCAGGTGTAGACATTCCTATTTTACATGTTTCAAAATTATCCAATTCAATTTTTAGTGGGAGCATGTTCTAATTTGACTCTTCGATGTATTTTTTTCTCATTTTTCCTAGCGTGTCTCTTTAGCATGTAATAGTGCCTCCTCTAATTCCTTGCCTTTGGCCAAAGGGGTGGCTGGTATCTCTTATCTGTATGTGCTGACTTGATCCTGCAGATAATGCTGCTGTGCTATTGCTCTCAGTCTAATCACTTACACCCTTTATCCTTTCCAGAGTTCATTTGCCCAGAGAAGTTTTGAATACCCATGTAGAGAGAGATGGCTTTAGAATGTAATGCATTTTATATACAATGCAGGTTCCTTTTTGAAGTTTTCTTGATGCATGTTAGTAAAGATGTGTAAAGTCCCTTCTCTTTATTTCTGCCTGCCAGGATGATAATAGAGTTGACAGCTGAAGAAGCTTTTTGAGGCCAGACCCATAGTTACTCTACATAGACCTAATTGACCTGAAACAGGAGATAATAGCAAGGACTGTAAATTCATATAGAAATGTCCCATCCTGGGACAGTTCAAGGCCAGTTTGGACAGGGCTTGAGCAACCTGGTCTAGTGGAAGATGTCCCTGCCCATGGCAGGGGATTGGGACTAGATGATCTTTCAGGTCCATTCCAACCCATTCTGTGATTCTGTGATGTAAATTGATATGTATGCTTTGACAGCTGAGAAGGTAGCAGATGCTGTTGCAGTAAGGTTAACTGGAAGTGAGCTTTCTTTCATCTCAACTATGTTTGTCTGAGGTATCCTATTTCCTTGCTTTGGTTTGTCAGTTTAAGGTGCAAGCTGCTGATGGCAGAATTTAGTCTCTTCTGTTGTAACTGTGAAGCACCTAGTAGTACCTTGCTATTCTTTTGACGTCTTCTGCATTTCTGTGAGAGATATATATATAATAAATTCACAGCAAATGAACACAAAATGAGCAACCCCCTGCTGTGTGATATCTTCCCACTTCAAATTAGATTATTGCCCGGGTTATAACACAGCAGCTATATCCCACCTTTCCTTGTCTGAAGCTTGATTCCTTTTTCTTTGTTCCAGCAGGCTTAAACCTGTTTTTTCAAATCATACCGTTATATAATTTGTTATATTTTTTCTGCTCCAAATAGGGTAGATTCAACAAGAGCACTTGCAATAGTTGTTACTCTTGAATAATATATTATTGTAATTGGAAGCTGTACAAATATACTTGAACTCTGCTATTTTTCCTTGAAATTGGTATTTTTAAAAAAGAGGACTAAATTAACTAACTCCTTGAGTAGACACTGAAGACAAAGTCTGAAGAATTTTACTTATTTTTTAAGTCTCAAAATGAGGACCAGGATTATTTTTGTTGCAGGACATTTTTTCTTTAACAGTGGAAAGAATGCAACTTGCGAGAGCAGAGGGAAAGTAGGAACAGCCAAGTATATTGTAAAATACTATATTTTGAAGGAAAAAGAAACAAACTTAGAAAGAAGATTAGGAGGATTAATGTTGGATTGACAACCTATTCAAAGCAAAAAAAAAACAATTGTGTTCTTGCATAACACATGTTTATTACATGCCTTCTTCAAACGTCTAAATAGTCTTTCACAAAACTAAGTGAATTTAAAGGTTCCTCTGCTTTGTACTGAATGAAATTTGAGGTGAAGTTAACTGGACATGTGTGGTACTCTGTTTCTTTCAGTACATATTTTTGCTGTTCTAGTTTATTTCAAATTAAAAAAAAAAAAAGTTCAATTTTTTTTTTCTTTTTTTTTTTCTCTGAAGCTTTTTTTTTTCATACTCATTCTTGGCTGCTTGGCAACCAAGATAATGTAACAGTGTAACAGATTGCCTAAGTGATACCACTGCATAGTTGTACCTTAGGAAAATTTCTTTGCGATAATTGGTTTAAATTAGAAAAAGCTATGGGCTCAATTTATCAAAGCATTGAAGTCACTTTAGTCTTCTGAGCAGCCTTGGTGACCTCAGCTGACAAGTTCTCCCACTGCCATTTTTTCCCACAGAGGTTTATTTTTGTGTATAAAGAGCTTTAAGTTATAATGGCAAGTAGCACTTGAGATTTTCTTAGATGTGCATCTGGAATATTATGTACTGATTCTTCCCTCCCGTTGAAAATGGACAAGTCTATTTTATAAATATGGAATTTCAATCTTCCATCTTTAGATGTGGATTGAAGAAAGCCTTATGTGAAAAAGAAAGCTTGCAAAGCTGAGTTAAAGGATAACATTTTAGTACTGTTGGCAAAACCTTATGCACCTTATGCAGGGCCTTGTAAATTCATTGGTGCTTCAGTAACCTTAGCTTTTTCAGCCATGATTTTTTTTTCATCAGGGATTGATTATGGTTTGGACTGTTTTCTATTTTAAAATCTTACGTTACTGAGTTGTTCTCTAAACTGCATCCACACAAAGAAGTAAATAAAGAAGTCTTAACTCGCTCACTTAGTCAGGTATTCACTGTGCTGTCAAAATAAGGATATTGACAAAATAGTCATATAAATGCTGAAACAGCAATTTTCTGCAGAGTGATTACTATATGAAAGATGTCAGATAGCCAGAAGGGTATGCTTTCTATGATACTTAATTATAACTATTTTTATCCTACATAATTAAAGAACAAAATGCAGAATCTTGTATACTGCAACAAAATTCAGAAACTGTTCAAGACTTTGAAGCATGTTCTGCTGCACAAAATTAATGATAAAAAGAGTAGATTTAGGGCATAATATTGGTTTTCCATCTACTGTCTTGACATCAGTTTTACATTCTTAAGGTAACCCCTAATCCTAAACTAGGTTTATGATGTTTCATGATAGCCAGCTAGGAATTTCTCTGTGGTGGGGATACTTTCAGATATAGCTGCCATCTTGGTTTGAAGTTTGTGAAATGCAACGCTTTGTGCATCTAAGTACTTCCACAGAATTGGTATAACCCCCATCTCCCCACCTGTACCAGCACAGGATGCATATGTGCCATACTTTATTATGGCTTAATGAGTCAAAAACTGTTTCCTAGGGCTTTCACAGCTGATCTCAATCACTTTTGCATTCATAGAATCATGCTGAAATTTTCTGTAGATGTTTGAGTGAAATTGTGCATTGCATGAATGGACTGCAATTTCTGAAGTGTTTCTTCATCACAAATCTTCCAGTCTCAGAAATACTGGCATGTGTGTCCCTGAGCCCAAGAAACCAAGTGCAGAAAGATAACATCAAATGAATCATGCTGTATCTGAGGTATAATTCTGAGATGGGTGTTGTGGTTGATGCAGCACTGTGCCAGCTACTAGGAAGAAAATTAACTCCATCCCAATGAAAACCAGTATAATGGGTCAAAATATAATGCAGGAGTTGTATTCAAATTGATATCTGATATCATAAAGAGACCAAGCATTTAAAAATTACTTACACCTGAAAGGTGTAAGTTACACTCTTACACCTGTACAAGTGGCTATGTCAGAAGCTGGGCCACTAAGAAATCTATGAGCGTGGATATACAGGCAACATATCACAGGAGCCAGCACATCTATTGCCTGGACATAGGTGTTTCTAGAAATGAGACCAGCTGAAAATCCCATTGCTCCTTCTTGATGCACATTGCAAAGTGAGACACATGATGAGCTACGGAAAATATCAGTGTAAAAAGCATCCCAGGAAAAAAATAGTTTCAGTATAGTTGATAAAGGCATATTAATATCTTCAGATCACACATTCACAAATCCCATCCCAGTTCCTCAAGACAGAGTTTAAAAAGCATTCTCTTCCATCTCCCTAAGTACTTCTTAGCTGAACAGGATGATTGCAGGAGGAGGCCACTACCATAGCCTTATTGATCTAATTAAGAAGAAAAGTAAGCAGCAACTTCATTTGTTATTGAAGAATATTGGAAAGACAAAACCTGTTTACTGCCATTACAGGAATGAAATTCTAAGCCTTAATTTGCTCAAGATGCCTTAAAAAAAAAAAAAAAAAAAAAAAAAACAGTACACCAGGTGGATCACTTTGCTAGTCTAAAAAGTGATTTGTCATTATCAGTGACAGGAAGACACAAGGGCATAAATAAGAAACCAGGAAAACAAGACCTGCTTAAGTTAGCAGTGTCAGTGACAGAAATGCCTGTAGACTTACAAGCTTCAGTGTCAGTAGTGCTTATAAAATTCTAGAGACCTGTCCCTTGTCATATTTCTTTGTTGGGCTAAATCATTCTGGATTTAAGACATCAGGCAGCCCGCCCAAAACTTTCTCATAAGTGCTACGCAGGTGTATGGAGAGTAGGTTCAAAGAAATTTTTTCCAGTCATTAGACATACCTTTCTCTGATGGTCTGGAGGCAGAAGGAAGGGCTACCTCTGGCGCAGGTTACACAGTCTATCTGATAGCTGGTTTTGGAAGAGTAAGCATAAAGTGTATCCTTTGATGTCTTGAAAGATCTGTAAATTGTTAATAGTTCTAAACTTTCTTTGCTTTTTTTTAGTGATTTCGATCCAGATGCATTAAAGGATCCAAGTATTCAAGATTTTAA
The DNA here is from genome assembly GCA_025447955.1 of Psilopsiagon aurifrons. NCBI lineage: Eukaryota > Metazoa > Chordata > Aves > Psittaciformes > Psittacidae > Psilopsiagon > Psilopsiagon aurifrons. The sequence goes on along the minus strand of JAOEHY010017828.1, from coordinate 11,600 downwards.
ACCAAAAAATAACATGGTGTTTTATCTGTCTTTTAAGCACTTACTTAAAACTGAAGTGCTTCTAAACTGAGTTGAGTTTAAATAATGCAAAAGGCATTTATACACAATCCCTGTAATGTCCAGCTTTAGAAACACAATAATCTCTGCAGTGACAAATAAAAACCTTGTTGCCCTGGGGAATCAAAAAACATTTTCCAAAACCACCTAATGTATGAGGGAAGCATAAAGATTATAGGCCTTGATATGCTATGCAATGCCTAAGGTAAAAAACACTTTCATCTGCTCCTTGAACAGAGTAGGATTACAGACAAGTAGTGAGCAAGCAGAGGTACTACTGTGGTGTCAGTTGTTTAGTGGATTACACTAAGCAGGATTGTAGGACACAGAATAAAAAAAAAAAAAAAAAAAACCTCTTGACAAGTTTCCTCACTTCTTTTCATTTGGACAATGTTGCCCTAATGAAGCACAGTAAACAGTTCTGACTGAAGGTCTGTGATTCTAGTTTGTCATTCTATTAGTGTGAAGGTTGTATGTTACAGAAATCTGAGTTCTTGATGATAATGACAATTGAAATAGATAATAACAAACAAATAGAGAATCCATTTAATCACTTCTCATAAAAGCAGAGATTTTAATCCCATGCTAACTTATTAGTGACTTTATAGATTGTTTGAGTCACAGTGGCGTCTGTAGCTCTTAAATATTTATACATCTAAACACCCTTCTTTTTTTATTGTAGGTAATGTGCAGTACATTTAGGCAGAAGATGCTTGTTAACAGTATATTTAAGACAAAGTTAATGAGATTTGAATTATGAGATGCTTTTGCCTCAGTGTCGTATATACCTTATGTGCACAAGGGGCAATCACTTCTTGAATGATCCTCTTTAAATAGACAAATTCATTTTTTCATGATCTAAAACCAAAGAAAAAACAATAAAATAAAAATTACTAGCTAAAAAGGTAACCTGACAAGAGCAAGTCTTCGAGTATCTTAAATATTTATGGAAGAAGTATGCTGATAGACGTGACTTTCCAGTTCTATGCAATATCTTTATCAGTGATCTGGACAAGGGGATCAAGTGCACCCGTCAGTAAGTTTGCAAGCAGGACTAGGGAAGTGAACGTCCCCCAGTAGTCAGCACTAGTGAGGCCACAGTGAATCCTGTGCTCACTTTTGGTCCCCTCACTAAAAGAAAGACATTGAGGTGCTGGAGCACATCCTAAGAAGGAAAAGGAAGCTAGTGAAGTCTCTAGAGCACAAGTCTTATGAGCAGAAACTGAGAGAACTAATGTTGTTCAGTGTCATGTTTTAAGCCCAGCTGATAGCTCAGCCCCAAGCAGCTTTTCGCTCATCCCTCTTCTCCCCTCATCTTCCAGCCTGGATGGGGACTAGAATCAAAAGAATCTAAATCCCATGGGTCGAGATAAGAACAGTCCAATAATTAGAGTATGGTATAAAACTATTACTACTACTACCACCAATAATAAAGGAAGTAACAAAATAAAACTAAAAGGGTAAAGGAAGAAAAACCACAACAGACACAAGAGATGCACAATACAGTTAGTCACCATCTGCTGACTGATGCCCAGCCTGACCCTAGCAGCGGCCTGCCCTTTTGGGTGACTCCCCCCAGTTTATATAATGGGCATGAAATGCTGTGATATGGAATGCCTCTTTGGCTAGTTTGGGTCAGGTGTCCTGGTCTCTGCTTCCTCCCAGCTTCCTGTGTCCCTCCTCACTGGCAGAGCATGAGAGACTGAAAAGTCCTTGCTCAGGGTAAGCGCTAGTTAGCAACAACTAATGGCTGGTTTGTTACCAGCATTCTTCTCAGACTACAGCCAAAACCCAGTGCTGGACCAGCTACAAGGAAGAAGAAAAAGTAACTGCTATAGCTGAAACCAGGACATTTAGCCTGGAAAAAAGGCGCCTCATGGGAGACCTTATTACTGTCTACAACTCTCTGAAAGTAGATTGTAGTGAGGTGGATGTTGATCTCTTTTCCCAAGTAACAAGTGATAGGACAAAAGCAAATGGCTTCAAGCTGTGCCAGGGAAGACTTAGATTGGAGAGTAGCAAATATTTCTTTACCAAAAGGGTTGTAAAGCATTGGCCAACCTGCCAAGGGAGTGATAGAGTTATCATCCTTGAAGGCATTTTAAAGACCTGTAAAGGGTGCACTGAGGGACACAGTTTAGTGGTGGGCTAGGTAGTGCTAGGTTAAGGGTTGCACTGGATCTTACAGGTCTTTCCCAACCTAAATGATTCTATGACTTATGACTTTTTAGCCCTGTAAGCCTGTATAGAACATTTCTAATCATCAGAGCAGGGTGTAATTAGGGTGTAACAGTGCAAAAAAAAAAAAAAAAGGCAGAGAAAAGGAAAGCACTTTATAAGAAGGTCAAAGATAAAATGTGCACTGTCCTTAAATGTGTGACAGGACTGCAATAGGCCAGAAGATTTGACATAGGTGTGTCTGCACTGTTTCTTTACTAAGCACCCAAACACCAGAAGAACTTTCAATATTTAGCATAGATTTCCTTTAAGATAATTTTGAAACAGAGCAGTCTTGTTGTCGTGGTTTAAGCTGTAAATCAGCCACGCAGTTTGTTCACTCACTTCCCCCTTTTTCTTCCCTCTGCTCCTGGA